>JAQZBX010011727.1:18251-42365 GCA_029593785.1 Cabassous unicinctus | reverse complement strand
AGACTCAGTCATCAAAAACCTCCCAACTAAGAAGAGCCCAGGATCAGATGGCTTCACAGATGAATTCTACCAAACATTCCGGAAAGAGCTAACACCAATCCGGCTTAAGCTCTTCCAAAAAATAAAAGTAGAAGGAACATTGCCTACTCATTCCATGATGCCAATATTACCCTAACACTGAAGCCAAACAAAGATACCACAAGAAAGGAAAATTACAAACCAAATTCTCTAATGAATCTAGATGCTAAAATCCTCAACAAAATACTTGATAATCACATTCAACAACATATCAAAAGAATTATCCACCATGACCAAGTGGGATTCATCCCGGGTATGCAAGGGTGTTTCAAAATAAGAAAATCAATCAATGTAATACACCAAATAAACACATTGAAAGAAAAAAATCACATGATCATCTCTATAGATGCAGAAAAAGAATTTGATGAAATACAGCACCCTTTCCTGATAAAAACATTGCAAAAGATAGGAATAGAAGGAAACTTTCTGAACATGATAAAGGGTATATATGAAAAACAGAAAGCTAACATACTCTTCAATGGTGCTATCCTTAAAGCTTTCCCTTTGAGCTGGGGAACAAGACAAGGATGCCCACTCTCACCATTCCTGTTTACCATTGTCTTAGAAGTTCTTGCTTGAGCACTGATGCAAGGAAAAGATGTCAAAGGCATCTAAATTGGAAAGGAAGAAGTAAAAATTTCATTATTTGCAGATGACATGATCCTATACATAGAAAGCCCTGAGAAATCTATAACAAAGCTTCTAAAACTTATAAAGGAGTCCAGTAACATTGTAGGCTACAAGATCAATGTTCAACAATCAGTAGCATTTCTGTAAACCAATATGAGCAATCTGAGAAGGAAATCAAGAAAAAAATACCTTTTACAATAGTAATTAAAAGAATCAAATACCTAGGAATAAATTTAACTAAAGATGTAAAGGACTTATATACAGAAATCTACACAACACTGTTAAAGGAAATCAAAGAAGAGTTAAATAAATGGAAGAATATTCCCTGTTCATGGATAGGAAGACTAAACATCATCAAGAAGTCTATCGTACCCAAACTAATCTACAGATTATCACAATCCCAATAAAAATCAATACTGTATTTTTTAAGGAACTGGAAAAACTAACTAAAATATATTTTGAAGGGTAAGAGGCCCCTAATCTCCAAAGACATATTGAAAAAGAGAAATGAAGTTGGAGGTATCACAATACCTGACTTTAAAACATGCTGCAAAGCTACAGTGGTCAGAACTGCATGGTATTGGCACAAGGATAGACATACTGACCAATGGAACTGACTTGAGATTTCTGATATAAATCCTCGCATATACAGTCATCTGATATTCAACAAGGCCACCAAGCCTACTCAGTTGGGAGGGAATGGCCTCTTCAACAAGTGGTGCTTGGAGAACTGGATATCCATATTCAAAAGAATGAGAGAGGAACACCATCTCACACCATACACAAAAATCAACTCCAGATGGACCAAAGATCTAAATATAAGAGCCAAGACCATAAAGACTTTGGACGATAATGTAGGGAAGCATCTACAGGACCTTGTATTAGGAAATGGTTTCATGAGCCTCACACCCAAAGCATGTGCAACAGAAAAAAAATAGGTAAATGGGATCTTCTCAAAATTGAAAACTTCTGCACCTCAAAGGATGTTATCAAGAGAATAAAAAGGCAGCCTACCAAATGGGAGAAAATATTTGGCAACCATATATCTGATAGGAGCCTAATATCCTGTATATATACACATTGAAAATAAAAAGACAAGCAACCCATTTAAAAATGGGCAAGTGACCTGAAAAGACACTTCTCCAAGGAAGAAATACAAATGGCTAAAAAGCACATGAAAAAATGCTTGACATCACTACCTATTAGGGAAATGCATATCCAAACTACCATGAGATACCAACTTACCCTAATTAGAATGGCAGCTTTTATAAACACAGCAGACTAGAAGTCTTAGAGAGGATATGGAGGAAGAGGGACCCTCATCTACTGCTGGTGGGATTGTGGAATGGTCCAGCCACTATGGAGGACAGATTGACGGTTCCTCAAAAAACTAACTATAGATCTTTCGTATGATCCAGAGATTCCATTGCTGGTTATATACCCAGATGAATTGAAAGCAAAGACATGAACAGATATATGCACACCGATGTTCATAGCGGCATTGCTCACTATTGCCAAAAGTTGCAATCTACCCTGGTGCCAATCAACAGATGAATAGATAAACAAAATGTGGTACATGCATTCAATGGAATATTATTCAGCTGTAAGAAGGAATAAAGTGCTAACACACAGAATAAGATGGATGAATTTTGAAGACCTTATTTTGAGTGAAGCAAGGCCGGCATTGAAGGATGAACAGTACATGACCTCACTGATATGAATTAAGGAAATTGAGAGGTCTCTGAGAACCATTCTCTGAAAGATAGGTTTACAAGAAAGAGAAAGAGAACAGAAAGTTGCGAGCCATCAACCATATGGACGTAATCTATGGTAAAGTGATAAAGTGTTGTTGCGCATTGAAGGGATAGAACAGGTGGGTAGTGATATTATTGGGTTTTGGAGTACAGGGTTAACAGGTGGGTAGATTTAGAAGGGTGGGTTAGAATACCCAGTATACTGGGGGGATAGATGGGAGAGGTACCAGATGAACACTTGGGATTTGTGGGTATGAACTTGAAAGTGCAAAGGTGGGAATGCTCTTATGGCAATATGACAAGGAAGTGTCTCTGGTTTAGGTTGTTGGTTGGGTGGCATTCGGGACAGGGCACATCTGGAGCAGACTTCTAGGGAGTGTGTGAGTGTTCATCCCGTCATAATGTGTTGTATCAGTGGGTGGAGACCCACACAAGGAATGGGGGAAGGAGATGGACTCCTGTCTTTGGGAAGACCAATTCACCCAGAAAGAGACAGATGGGCGTCTCTTATGAGCAAGGGCAGTTCCTGATAGGGGAGGACAAACTAGCATGTCAAGGCCTCTTGTTGCATGTAAGTATGAATCTTGTCATCCATTGAGTCAAGCCAGGGGGTCATCATGGGCCCCAGGGGGATAGGGAGGGAGGAACAGAATAGATCAAATAGGGGGTATATAGTAGTCAGGGGAAATGTTTTTCATTACCTTACAGTGATGGACACAGGATATAGTAAATATCATCAAAATTTATTTAATTGTGTGGTCTAAAATGTAAACCATACTGTAAACCACTGATAATGTTTATTAGCTATGTTTCACTATCTGTATAACAGTTATAACAATGCTACCATCCACATACAAAAACTTTTAATATAGGGTGTGGAAAGGGGGAAGAGGTTGGGTATAGGGGAGTCTCTTGTATTCTGTGTGTGACTTTGTTGTCACCTAAAACTTCTTTGAAAATTAAATGAAGAATTGGGAGACACTGGGGAGTGAGAAGGAGAAGGTGCCATGGTACAGAAAAAATTTTTTAAGTCTTTTGTTTTTTCCCATTTTCTGAATATCCCAATCCTTTAATTTAATTATATTTTTAGTGTTTTTTTAAGTTTCCATGTATTTTATCTTTTGCATTTAAACTTATGATTATTATTTCATTTTCCTATTAATTGTATTTGGCTATTATATGGGCTTCATCTTTAAAGAAGCTTTGGATCACAGAAGGGTTACAATGGGTGTGGGAGAGGATCAGTGGTGGGGGCTGTCAGCAATGGAGGGATCATGGGAGGAAGTTCACCTGAATATATATAAAAGGTATATAAAATTGTTCAAATCATCATGGGGTGGGGCATGGTCATAATGGGTGGATAATCACTCAATAAATGAAAGAATACAGAATTACCAGCCTGGAGAGCTCTGCCACATTCTCCAAGGGAGCAGCAACAGTCTGCCAAGTGCAGAGGCAGTGTCTGGCTAAATAGGATGATCCACTGATGGGTTCTTGTTATTGATGACTAGCCTTACGAGTCTTTGCAATTGAAATTGAAACTTAGCCTATTGTTATGGGGTGCGTAGGGGTTGCCACCTGAGAGCCTCCTTGTTGCTCAAATGTGGCCTCTCTCTAAGTCAAACTCAGCAAATGAATGCATTACCTTCCTCCCAGCATGGGGCATTATTCCCAGGAATAGCCTCCCTGGTAACAAGAGATTACTACAAAATGCCAACTGACAATATGACTGGGAAAAGACCTTGAATAAAAGGGGGAAAATGTAAATGCAAATGAGTTCATATGGCTAAGACACTTTGAAATGAGTCGGGAGATCATCCCAGGGGTAACGCATACGCATACCTCAGTAGGATCTCATAGAACACCAAAGTGGATATTACCCAAAAGAGAGGGACTCCTGAGGACTCTGGAAACACAGAGGTCCTGTGTAAGGGTGTGTAGCTCCAGAGATTGATGACTTATCAGTGGGCTCTACTTTGGAATCTGTGCTCCTAAGAGTGACAGAGTTGGACTCAAATAAGTCCCCCCTGCACATGGTCCATCAGTCCCTTCTATTCAAACCTCTATGTGGTGCTGTAGTTTGTAGGTGTACTTCCAGAGACTGGAGTGTTTTGCCTGCCCATATGCCAGCTGGGCCCGGAATCTTGGTGGAGCTGCAACTCCTAGTCTACAGCTCAATGGACTCGCCCAAAACACCTGGTGGAGAGATAATGATGGACAACGGCCATCCCAGGGAATGGAGAGAGTCTGCAGTTGCAGGCAGGATAATCCCACCCATCTTATCCATGGGATATAAGCCCTCTCTCACTTGAAGGTAGAGTGGACTCCACCATCCCAGACTCCTCAGGATTGGGGGAAGAGCTATGGATTAGAATGGACTTACTGGGATTCTGTTATAGACATATTGTTATTCAAGCAATGGAAGAAATTACAACATTAATGTGGAGCCAATGGCTACTGGACATTTTGCGGGTGGGGAGAGGGAAAAAGCAGTTGTAATACAGGGGCTTTTTCAGGATTTGGGAATTATCCTGAGTGACATTCAATGACAGATATAGGCCATTTTATATCGGCATAGAACATGCAGAACTGTGGGGGAGAGAGTGTGGTCTACAATATGAACTATGGTTCTTGCTTTGTGGCAAAGCACCAGGATGTGTTTATCTGTTGCAAGTGATGCACTAATGACTGATGTTTATGTGGGAGGTTGTGGGAGGTATGGGAAGTGGGGAACATGGGAATCCCTATAATTTTTGTGTAACATTTATGTAATCTAAGCATCTTTAAAAAAGAATAAAAGAATAAAAGGGGGAAAAAAAGAAATGATGATATTAAACATAAAAGAATAAAATAAAATAAAGTAAAATAAAAGCCAACAGAGTTCTGGTACTATGCTTCAGCACCCTTTTGGCTGATTATTTCTCTATTTGTATGTTATAGATTTTTCTGTCCTTTCTTTTTAGCAAATTTTGTATCTTCAAATCTAATGAAAGATGGTAATTATGACTGGAAAAAGATTATAAGAAGATATTATAAGGAAATGTGTGCCAACAAATTAGACAATCTAGTTGAAATGGACAAATTCCAAGAAATGCACAAATAACCTACATTGACTGTACAAGAAATTCATGAACTCAAACAAAACAATGACAAATAAAGAGATTGAATCAGTCATAAAAATATCTTCCAATAAATAAAGTTGTGGATGAGATGGTTTCACAGGTGAACTCTACCAAACACTTCAAGAGGAAATAATACAAAGGCTGTTTTCTCTTCCAAAGTATTGAAGAGGAGGGAAAATTACCAAACTTATTTTATGAAGCCAACATCACCTTAATAACAAAGCCAGGTAAAGATACTACAAGAAAAGTATAGAAGAAGCTCTCTAATGAACAGAGATGCAAAAATTTTCAACAAAATACTGCCTACCATATCCAATGGCAGTATTATAAGAATTATACACCATGATTGAGTAGGTTTTATTCTTGATATGCAAGCCTTGTTCAACAGAATAAAAATAGTCAATGTAATAAACCACATTTAAAAAATAGAATGGGAAATCAAATTATCATCTCGACTGATGCAGAAAGGCATTTAAAAAAATCCAGCATTTCTCCCTTGATTAAAACATTGTGAAACATAGAAATAGAAGGTCATTTCTCAAGATGATAAATGGCATATATGAAAAACCCACAGTTAACATGGTACTCAATAGGGTTGTCGTGAAAGCTTTCACTCTAAGATTGAGAACTGGACAATGATGCCCACTGTCACCACAGCTATTCAACATTGTGCTAGAAGTTCTAACCTGAGCAATTAGGCAAGAAAAAGAAATAAAAGATGTACACATTGGAAAAGAGGAAATTAAAAACTATTAGTAGAGGATGTGACCTTATATTTAGAAAATTATGAAATTTCTGCAACAAAGCTACTAGGGTAAAAAATGAGTTCAGGGAAATTGGTAGGATAGAAGATCACCATACAAAAAGCCAGAGTCTTTCTATATACTAATAATGAACAATCTGAGGCACAAATCAAGAAAAAATTTCATTTACTGTAGCAATAAATGACTCAAATATCTAGGAATCAATTTAACCAAGGATGTAAAGAAGCTTTATTCAGAATACTTCATAACACTGCAATAAGAAGACCTAAATAAATGGAAGGATATTCCATGCCCATGGATTGGAATTCTAAATGTTATGACTATGTAAATTATACCCAAACTGATGTATATCTTCAGTGCAATTCCAACCAATATTCCAACAGCCTGCTTTACAAAAATAGGAAATCCAATTATCAAATTTATTTGGAAAGTAAAGGGGCCCAAAAGAGCCAAAATAAAAACCTAGAAAAGAAGAGCAAAATTGGAGGACTCATGCTTCCTAAACTTACAGAGTATGCAAATTGGTCAAACAGCATGGTACTCTCATAAAGACAAATACATTAATCAATGCAATCAAACTGATAATTCAGAAATAGATCCTAACCTCTATGGTCAAATATCAAAGCTTACCAAGTCCAGTTTACTGGTAGAAAACAGTCTCTTCAAAACGTGATTCTGGGAGAAGTGGATATCCATAACCAAAAGAATGAAAAAGGATCCCTATTTAACTCCCTATATAAGAATCAACTCAAAATGGATCAAAGACTTAAAAATAAAATCCAGGACCATAACTTTCTTAGAATAAAATATAGGGAAACATCTTTAAGATCTTGAGTTATGTGAGGGTCTCTTAAACCCTACACCCAAAGCATGAGCAACAAAATAAAAAAATAAGTGAATAGGACCTCTTCAAAATGAAGCACTTTTGCACCACAAACAACTTTGTGAAGAAGGTCAAAAGTCATCCTACTCACTGTGAAAAATATTTGGAAATCACACATCTGAGAAGGGTCTAATATCCATATTATATAAAGAGATCCTAAAACTCAACTGTAGAAAGACAAATGACCAGATTAAAAACTGGGCAAAATATTTCAATAGACATTAATCTAAAGAAGCAATACAAATTGTGAAAAACAACATAAAAAAATGTTCAGCATTACTGGCTGTTAGAGTAAATTAAAAACATGAAACTTCAAGTGTTGGAGAGGTTGTAGGGAGATAGGAATGCTTAGTCACTAATTATGAGAATGGAAACTTGTACATACACAGTGGAAGTCCGGTGGTTCTTAAGGAAGATAAATATAGATCTTCCATTTGACCCAACAGTACCACTACTAGATATATATCCAGAATAACAGAAAGCAAGGACACAAACAGACATTTCCACACCAATGTTCATAGCAGCATTATTCCATGATTGCCAAAATATGAAAACAACCCAGGTATCCATCAACAGGTGAATGGATAAACAAATTATAGTATATACACAGGATGGAATATTATTCTGCTATTAATAGAAATGAAGTCATGAATCATATGACTACATGCATGAACCTTGAGGACATTATGTTCAGTGAAGCAAGACAGACAGAAAAGTATGTTATTTGGAAGATACTATATAAAAAATACTACATGTTGTTTGACTCTATCTATATAAAATGTAAAAACAAAGAAATATACAGACAGCAATAGATTAGAAATCACATATGGAAGGAGGATAAAGAGATCAAGAGGTGATTACTCAGGGGCATGGTTTTTGATTGTCACTTTGTTTTTGTTTTGCTTTTGTTTTTCATCTTCCTGTTTATTTGTGCTGTAATGTAAATGCTCTAATCTTGATAAAAGTGATGAATGCACAACTCTGAGATGACACCAAATATTACTGATTGTATACTTCAAATGGATTGTATGGTTTCAATAAAATTGATTAAAAAAAAAAACCAAAAACACCAGTTAAAGCATAGTCGTGTTTAAAGAGGTCAATAAATAATTAATGTCTGAGACACAGGAATTATATGATAAATCAGAAATCCTATCCCTAATAGCCATTGGTAGTCACATTTTCTACTCTTTTCAGCTGATCAAGGAAACTATGCTAGTAAACAGAATAGATATCCTGTCTTGAAAGGCAGTGTCAAAAAAAGAAGTCATTGAAAGCTTAATCTTGGGGATCAAATGAAAATTCCCCTTCATGGACAGAGATGAAAACACAAACTGAGAGTGTGTGTGTATGTGTGTGTGTGTGTGTGTGTGTGTATAGCCTCAGAGAGTTTCAGATAAACTTTTCAATGCACAACTGAAAACGTTAACAAATACCTTACAAAGTTAAATTCTAGGGCAAATTACATTATTTTCAGAACATCTTGGGGTTGTTATTTTGCATGGAAAGGGGAGGATGGCATGTCACCCAAGTTAAGATGTGGATAATACAGAACCAGACCCAAATGCTCACAGAAACAGAAGCTAATCTAGTCCACAGACCCTTCATCTGAGTATGTGGACAAACCTGACAGATTATTTGAACAGAACCAGCACACCTGTATCCTGGTTCAATTTTCTCTGATATTAAGCATCTCTAAGCCAGAGTTTCCTAGCCCAGAGGACAAAAACTGTCACAGAAGATAGTCAAGGTTGTTTCACATGAATCTTCTTTTAACCTAAATGTTATGTCAGAGACCATCAATCTTGCATCAAGTCTTAAACAATTTAACTATTCTTACAGTTGAACGTCATTTTTAAGTTATGTGGAAGAAAAATGCTATTCTTTTTCCTGCTCTGGCAGAAATAAATAATGTAACTGAGAATAGGTCATCCTAAAATTTAAATTTCCCATTGATGTCATCATACCAGTTTAATAACCAACTTGTCTGCATTGTGAATGCTCACCCTCACTCTTCCTTTTCTCCATCCACTGAAATGAACTACTCTTCCCAAGTAATGTTTCAGATTTTAAACTAGCATTTTTTTCATTCTCCCTGTGGATTTTGTCTGGGATGCAAGATAACTTATAAAGCAACAACTAATTCTTTCTGTGTATTTGGCAGTGGCTGGTTTACCTGTAAGTTGGTTTGCCCAAATATGGAGAATGACATTGAGACTGGAAAGAAAGAATTGAGTGAAATGTCTCTGGTTGGAAAAGAAATCAGGAAACATAAGTCCTTGAAAGAGTACTTTGAACTGGGCAGAACAAGTGTAAAACTTGAGAAAAAAAGATAAGAGATTTAAGACCCCACACCTGAGTCCTGATCAGTTAATAATTAATAATAGAGCCAATTCAAAGACTTTTCTGTATATCTTTGTGATCAGATTTGAACACCTGCTCTGCTCATGTTTATATGCTCCTGATTTCCAGGCAGTCAGTGAGCCCTGGTACAGATGCCTCTGCCTGTTATGAAAAGGCTGAGACCTTGAGAAATTCAAGTGAAGATCTTTCCCAGTAAATCAGGCTTTGATCCTGCTAGTCTCACTTCTGCAGTTATCATTATTCATCTGGCATACACACACACACACACACACATACTGCTTGTCTTTTGAGCACATCTCAAGCATCATTAAACTTATGGAATCTTTATGATTTATCTAGGTGAAACTCAACATTATCCTCTGTTCTAAAGCAGTAATTTTCATTCACATCTATCACAGCATCTATGATGTGGTACCTTAAATACTGCTGTTGTCTCTTTCTCTCATGAAATGAAAACACTTACAAGTCTCCAGCCCTACTTCGCTAGTTCTTGCATCTCCAGAAATAATTCATTGACGATCTATGGAAATTTAACATTAATTGAATCACATACCCAACACCCTCCCACTTTTCCACTCTCCCCTATTAATAACATTTTACATGTGGATGGTAAATTTGTTATAATTGATGTACAAATATTCAAACATTGCTACTAACAATGGTCAATGGTTTACAGTATGGTTGATATTTTGCACTACACACTTGCATCGGTTTTGATGATATTTAAAATGGCCTGTATCCATTATTGTAAGATCATGCAGAACAATTTTAATGCCCTAAAAATGCCCTATATTCCTTCTATTTTATTCTACCCTGCCTTTCTCCTTGAAAACTGTGATAAAACTGTCCTTGGAAATGGGAGGGAGATTGGAGGAAGGACCAGGTGAACCCTGTAGATTTGCAGATTTATGGTTAAAACTATAATGGTGGGAATGTCCTTTTGGAAAATATGACAGAGGATGGTTACTGATGCAGGACACTGGGGGTGGGGGGATATGTGGGAAAGAGTGCACCTGGGGCGTGTTTCTATGGAATATGAAGGTGTTCATTTTGTCATAAGAAGTTATCTCAGTGGGTGGAGACCCACAAAACAAACAAAAAATTGTAAATCTCACATCCTTGGAAGACCTGCTATGTTCTCAATTAGAAGGACAAGAATCTTTTGAGAACATAGGCAGTGCCTAATGAAAGAAATCAGACCAATATGCCAAGGCCTCAAAGTTATTGCAAGTAACTATGAATCTTATTCTACATTTGATTTTTTAAAGTGCATGCATAAATTTGAAAATGACATTCTCATTAAATATTGTATTTTAATTTGATTCTTTTTGAAAACAAAAATATCCAGTGCAATATCCATTTAGGGATTCCTCCCATCATAAATGATATCTTGTTATCAGCAGGGCACTACCCTAACTATGTTGGTCAAATATCAGATTTCAAAGTCTGTCTTTTTTGAAAGTGTGTGCATTAACACTCAAGACTGCCTCTCTGGGAAGCCTCCAATGAGAAAGGGGATGTACTACAGAAATCAACTTCTACACATACACTAGTGAGTCATGTAAGTTCACTTTTGAAACGTATCCAAGATGTCTTTCTTGATCAATTGATCATAGATATCGGTCTAGGTTTCTATGGTGGGGACTGACTGAGATATGCAACATCATCTGACATAGAAATCTCATCATTTAATTCTGGAAGTTCTCAGGGCTAAATGCAGATGCATCACTTCCATTTTTCCATACATTGTTATTGGGCTATCCAGAAAATATGACTTTTAAATGTGAGAATCCAGCTCAGGAGAGGTGCTTATTGCATATAATCTCTTGCTTTCCCATGATTAGGTGCTCAGTACTATTAGGACCTACTAATATTGATTTTTCAAGAGCGAAGAGTTCTCTGCCATAGGCAACATCTCTGTCTAGACAACTCGGTGTGACTCTGCCAGAGGCTCTCTCTAGCATCCTTATCATTATGGACTCTTTTGGAACCACTGGATTTGGTGAAACCTCCAAGTCAATGACAATACAATTTGCCTTTTCTATTAGGTCAACAGTAGATTTCTTTAGGACCCATTGAAATCTAGTGGATTTCCCTGTCATTCTTCAAGCAAGACTTGAGTAGTATTTCCAGGTGTGGTATATGTTTCCTCTAAAATCCAAAACATGCAAACATGCACTTTCCCTTTTTCCTATGAGTAGGTAGTACAATGACTAAGATATTTTATATCTTATAATGATAATTTCTGCATTCTCTGAACTATTGAAATCCTAAAACATGCACAAATTTGGCAGATCTTTGAAGCTCTGTAGAGTTTATCTTGCACATTTTGGGAAAAATAAATGTTAACATGATGTCTAGAGGGTTTTATTTTACTTACTCATTAGCTCCAATTAGCATAAATATCATCATATGTAGAAGTAATTATGTGGGTTTCTGTGAAATGGCAGGATGATCAAAGAAACTGCAGACATTTTTTTGAGAGAGAGCAAAATATCTATGGGGTATGTTAGTAATTTTGTATTTACTATTTCCACATTTTAAAAAAAGGTTTTTTCATCTTTAATGATGATTCTTAATGAAACACATTCACCTGAACAAAAATGACATATCAAGTTTTAAAATATGTGTGCTTTCTTCCAGCAAAGATATTCCATCTAGCAAAGGTGCTACATTAAGTGTTTCCATTGGGATAACTATTTGGCCATCCATAATTATATTCCACAATATATTAGATTTTCAAGGAAATAAACAGATAAAATAATTGGGGATATGTTGGCGGTTCTGATTCTTATAATTGCAAGTCGAATCATTAACAATTTAACAACAGATACAGTATTTCTTCTCTACCTCCTAGATCACGGGATTAAGTTTCAGAAGCTTTTATATGATGCTTCATAGTAAAATAGCTCTTCCTCAGCATTTCACAATCATGTTACTAACATGAGGTATCTGCAAATGGCTAAGTTTATCTGTCTTTGTTGTGCTTCTGGGACTTAATAACCATAGTGAAGATCCTTATAAACTTTGTCCCACTGTGAACTGAAATTGTTCCAGTCTCCTCTGCATTTGCTATTTCAAAGCTATGAGAAAATAACCATTTTCTCTCTCTTCCCACAGGCAGAATCAAGCAGTAGTATCAGTGAAACTGATCAGTGATTTGATAATCCTTCCCACCTTAGGATGCAGGAAGCACTCTTGGATATTCTGTAGAGCAATTTATTGAGGTTTGAGGACAAGTGGAGCCTCTACCATCACCACTTAGGTTTCAAACGCTGTCCCCTCCCTGTGTCAGCTGGGTGCAATGGAGAGTTGTGCCTCTACCCTCACTCAACACCAAGAGATTGAACAAGTTCCTGTGAATCAGGATTGATCACTTCTATCCCCATACCTCCCACACACTCCTGGAATTAGAGAATCTCCATGGGGTGCTGTACTCCTACCTCCAACCACCATCAACATAGCAGAAGGTGGTGGGAGACATGGCAAGTTAGCACTATTATCACCCTACTCAGGGTGTCAATAGGGACTTTGTGTAGCTGAGCACCAATATCACATGGCACCGACATGGCATGGAAATGGTGGGAAAAAGGGTTAGAAAGCATTCTAATTCCCCTTCTGTCAGGTAGCAGTGGGGCTAAATGGGAGACTTATAAGAATATTTGGAGAAAACAAGGAAGTTGTCATAAAACAGATGTTGGGATTTTCTGACAAACATTTTGAAGTAGATGACTTAAAAATGTATCATAAAGCATTTAAGAATTCCCTGGGGACAAATGGAGAAATAGAAAATGTCATCAGTGAATTGGAAGTTATAAAACCAGCAATACAGAAATGGAACTGAAAAAACATTATAACTGAATTAATTTCACAGGATGGGCTCAGTAGCAGAGATTACAGAGGATAGAATCAATACACTGGAGGACAGATCAATAGAATTTAATCAATCTAAAAACATAGAAAACAGAATCAATTTTTTATCATCTCATTAATCTTTGAGTATTGAAAGCATATTTGAAAAAATTTACTGAAAAATTCCTAAGTTTGTTGCAAGAAACAAGAGATCCAAGATGCTTAGTAGACTCAGTTAGAGGAACCCCCCAAAAACACTCCATATGAAGACATTAAAATTAAACATCTGGAAACCAAATTTTAAAAATCTTGAAAGAAGCCATAGAAATGATGGATTACTTATAGAGGGACAAAGATTCAAATGAGAGCGGATATCTTTAACAGGAGCCTCGGGGGACCAGATGGATATGGCACAATATTTTTCAAATATTGAAAGAAGAATTCTCACCCAAAGATTCTTTATCTGTTGAAAATATGCTTCAGGAGTATTGGAGAAATAAAAGAATTCTCAGACAAATTAAAACTATGAAAATTTATTGGTAAAAAGATGGCTCATAAAGTAGGAGTAAGGCAAAATTTCCATGCAGAAAGGAGATGCTAACAAAATAAAGCTTGCAAAGTTCAGAAAAGAAAGAAGAGCATCAGTATGGGCAAAAATATGGGTAAATATAATATACTAACTATTTCTCATGAATTTCTTAAATTATATTTGCTGAATGGAGCCATAATCACAACATCATATGATGTGGAAGTTAATGTATACAGGAAAATATTTATGAAAATTATATATTAAACCAAAGAAGAATAAAGAGACCTAAATGAAAGTATGATTTTTAAAATATCATTCAATATAGTAAAGGTCAATATCCTTAGTCAATAATGTTAGATGTGTATATAATAATACATAGATATCCAAGAAAGCAATAATTCAAGACTATTTATTTCAAACTCTAGTGATAAACCCAGATGGAATCCTGAAAAAATAATTCAAAAAAAGCAAAAAGTTTTAAGAAAAGAGAAATATAAGAATGATAAAAGAGGAAACAAGCATTGTACAATAAAATAATAGCCTTAAAATCTAAAATGTTAATAATTGCCTTGAATTTAAAAACATCAATATTTAAATTAATTTAAATTACTTCATTAAATAATTTAATCAATTAAAATGCAAAGATTGGCACAGTAGATAAAAAACATTATCACAAAAACATGGAGTTTACATGATAATATTTCAATTGTAATGGCATATGCAGTATGAAAGAAATAGAAAATATTTACCATGAAAATATTAATAAAGAAAAGCAATATTGGACATAAACATCATATAAAGTAAATTGCAGAACAAAGAAAATTTCTAGAGGCAAAAACAATTATACAATGGTAAATGTGTCAATTCATTGGAAGACAAAATGATGCTGTGTATGCACCAAAAAGGAAAGCTTCAAAAATAATGAAGTAAAAACTTGTGTAACAAAAAGGAGAAACAGACCATTTCACAATTAGCAGTTGGTCCTTCAACATCCCATTCTAAGAAATTGAAGAATAAATGCATATAAAACAATGAAGGACCTAGAAAAATTCAGCAACACATTCAAAAAATAAGATCTATTTGACTTTTATAGAACCCTACCTCAAACAAAAGCAAACTATTATTTTTGGTATGCCCATGCTATAATGATCATAGTGGAATATAACATAGGCTATAAAACTAATGTCAACAAATTTAAAAGAATTGAAATCACATATAGTTTGATCACTGATCATAATGTGAACATGTTCCAGGAGTATGTTGACAGGGCTCAATTTTCTTTAAAAAAACAAAACAAAACAAAACAAAAAAACAATGGAGGGAGGGCAAAAAGTTGCCTAAGGGAGTTACTTTAGCAATTTGCTATCCAGGAGAGTGCTGTGCCTCTTCCAGGAGGGAAAGGACAGAAAGAAAAAAAAAGCCCAACAAAAGTCATGAGTTGCTAGAACTAGCAACCCATAATGGCACCCATTCTCCTCCCTCAAGATGAACAGTCTGTGAAAACACTGTGGCTTACTGCAGCCAACCAAGGGAGGAACAGATGTCTTTCTCCCTTGAGGGAGGGATAGTGTGGTGAATGACAGACAGTCATTTCTCATCATTCAGTTTGGTCATCAAAGGCTACTTAGAATCTTGTTTCTGACCAGACCAGAATCATGGGAAAGGTAATTTTGAAAGAGACATCTCTGGGGAAAGATTCCCTGAAGAAGAACATCTTCCGGCAGGCTGGGAAAATGGAGGAAGAAAAAAAAAATTGAGCCTGTCAAACTCCAGGACCCTGGGTCTCTGGACCTATTATGATAATTTAGACTGGGCAGTTTTAAGGACTTAGAATAAGTTGAAACAAAAATAAAGGAAAAGCCATGAATTGAAACTACTAGGCCATGGAGAAATAGACTATCAGAGTAAATTCATCAACGTAGATTGTTGACTAGACAACAGCAAATAATTACTAGCAATACTAAAATATAGGAAGAAATGGCACAGCCAAAGATAAAAAAAACACAAATTGTTATGAGACATAGATTTAACACAACTAATCAATGATAAGCCCAGATATCTCCTGAATCAAATCAAGGAATTGAAGGAAAATATGGCTAAAGTGATGGAGGATATTAAGAATACACAATTTGAGCATACAGAAGAAATTGTAAACAAACTTAAAAACAACAGATCTTATGCAAATGAAAATGTACAATAGAAGAAATCAAAATTACACTAGAATCACATAACCCAAGTTTTGAGCAGGCATAAGAAATAATTAGTGAATTAGAAGATAAGGCAGCTGAAACCATACAGATAGAAGAGATAGAGAGAAAAATGGAATAAATTGGGATGGGAATCAGGGAATTGAAGAACAGCATAAAATGCAAAAACATACACATCAGTAATATCCCAGATGGAGAAAAGAAGGAGGGAAGTGGCAGAAGAAATATTTGAGAAAATAATTGCCTTGTCAGAGTTTGTTTTATCAATCCACTACAGGGAGTGGGAGTCAATGCTGAGTCACACTCTAATGATGTGGTTGAATCAAAGCCCGAATCTTAACATAATTTAATCAAATATCTCAATTGAATCTCAGAAAATCAAAGGGTTATCATACCTACAGGAAAAGACCACTTTACAAACATAATCAATATCTTTTTTTGGAATTCATAAAATATATCAAATTGCCACAGAAGCATAAAGATAAATTGTTTGAATTAAATACTGCATTTACATTAATAAGATTGAATGTTACTCAAATAACTCCACAATTAAGAGACTTAGATTGGTAGAATGGATAAAAAACTATGTTCCATCTATTTTCTGTCTACAAGAGACTCATCTTAGACCCAATGAAACAAAAGTTTGAAAATTAAAGGTTAGAAAATTATTTTAAACACAAACTATAACCAAAAATGAACTAGGGTAAATATATTAATATCAGACAAAACAGATTTAAATGCAAAACTGTAGTAAAGAGCAAAGGACAATATTTAATAAAAGTGGCAAAGCATGAAGAAGAAAGAACAATAAAAAATATTTATTCACCTAAACAAGTTGCCCTAAATTACATGAGGCAACCACTAGCAAAACTTACTGGAGAAATATATGCCTCTAAAATCATATGGGGGACTTCAATTCACCATTCCCAGCAATAGACAAAACATAAAGATGGTCAATAAAGAAAGAGGGATCTGGAGTAATATGTAAATGGACTTAGACCTAATAGACATAAACCGAACATTACATGCACCCCAAAGAGCAGGATATGCAAACTTGTTGATTATCACTGACCATCCTCCAGGGCATACCCCATGTTTGGCCATGGAAGTCACAATGAATATAAAAATATTGAAATTATACAAAGCACTTTCTTTGACCATAATGGAATTAAAATGGAAATCAATAATGGGAAGAAAACTGTAAAATTCAAAAATATTTGGGTGTTAAATGACACATGTGTCCACAATCAGATATTAAGGAAGAAATTACAACAGAAATCAGTAAATGTCTCAAGTCAAATGAAAATGAGAATACAACATACCATAACAAATGAGATGCAATGAAGACAGTATTGAGATGGAAAATTGTAGCCCAAAATGCTTACATTGAAAAAGAAGAAAAAGATAAAATCAAAGACCTAACTGCACATCTGGAGGAAATAGAAAAGCAAGAGCAAACTAATTCTGAAACAAACAGAAGGAAATAAATAAAAAAATATTAAGGCAGAATTAAATGAAATTGAGAATTAAAAAATTTAAAAAAAACAAGATAAAAAGAGTTCCCAAAATCAAAAGTTGTTTTTCTTGTTTGAAGATTTATAAACTTTACAATCCCATAACTAGAATAACAAAAAAGAGAGACAATGCTAATACATAAAATCAAATGAGAGCGGGCACATCACCACTATTCTCATAGAAAATAGACAGGATCATAAGAGGGTACGATGAAAAATCGCATGCCAACAAGTTGGGCAATTTGGATGTAATGGATGAATTTCTAGACATAAACAACCTACCTTGGCAGAAGAAGAAATAGAAAAACTCACCAGACTAATCACAAGTCATGAGATTAAATCAGTCACCAAAAAGCACCCAAAAATGAAAATCCTAGCATCAAATGCCTTCATGGGTGAATTCTACAAATCATTCTGAAATGAATTAATAATCCTACTTAAACTCTTCCAAAAAATTCCAGAGTTTGGAACATTGCCTAATTCTTTCAGTGAAAATAGCATCACCATAATAACAAGCCACAGAAAGATCCTACAAGAAAAGCAAATTACGGACCAATCCTTCAATGAACTTAGATGCAAAAATCTCAAAACAATACTTGCAAATCGAATCCAACAATACAATAAATGAATTATACACCATGATAATAGGGTTTCCTTCCAGCTATGCAAGGATGTATCAACATAAGAAAATCAGTTAATTTAATACATCATTTTAACTAAACAAAGGAGAAATAATACGTGATCATTGTTATCAATGAAAAAAGGCTTTTGACAAAATTCAGAATTATTTCTTTTTTTCTAATTAAGTAAATTTATTGAAATGTTAATGTAGTTTTACTTATGACAGTAAGAATACAGTTTTATCCTCTAGAAGTATGCTGTAGGAGGATTTTTACCCATATGCCAATTGACTAAGAAAGATATCAACATGTTTCACAAAGGAATTTACATGACTCACTGTTGCAAATGAAAAAGTGGAATTCTGTAGCACATTTCTTTGACTTGCGTAATTGCTGTGAAAAGGAGATATTCATATGACAGTGAATGAAATTGTTCCTCTACCTTACACCATATACAAAAATTAAAACAAAATGAATCAATAGCATAACTATAATGGTTAATATCACAAAACTCAAAAAAATGGGAAAAATCTACTGGAATTGTATTATCCAGTGGATTTTAGGTATGGCAACAAAAGTACAAACAACAAAAATTTAAATAAGTAAATTATATTTTTCAAAATTAAAATCTTTTGTGCATCAAAGAGCATTATCAAGAAATTAAAAACACTACACAGTTGTAAATTATATATACAAAAAGAGTTTGATGTCCACAATATATAGAGACTCAGATAATTAAGGAACATAAAGAAAAAAATATATTTTTTAAATGGGCAAAGTATTTCAACAGATATTTCTGTAAAGAAGGTAAATACATAAAAAACAAATAAAAACACAGAAAGTTGCTCAACATCATTACACATGAAGAGAAGGCAAATCAAAATCACAATGATGTTTCAATTCACACCCACTAGAATGACTAATTTATTACTGCTTGATGGAAAATATCAAGTAATAACAAGGTTATAGAAGAATGGGAATCTCATACATTATTTTTGAGAATGCAACAACGTGCAGCCCCTGTGGAAAACAATTTGAAGCTTCCTCAAAATGTTAACATAAAATTAACCATATAACCCTATAGTTCCACTTCTAAGCATACACCCAAAAGAATTGAAAATAATGAATTGAATAGATATTGTAGACATGGTTCTAGCAGGACAGCAACCAAGTGGTAGAAGAAACCAATGTGGGCATTAATAAGAAAAATTAATATACAAAATAGTATAAATATACAATGAATTATTCAGCCGTGAAAAAATGATATATATTACAAAACAAATGAATCATGGGAGTAAAATAAGCCAGATACAAGAGTACAAATATTTTGTGATGTAATTTATATAAAATACCTAGAATAAGCATATTCATAGAAACAAATAGTTATAGGTTGCCAGGGCCTACCGATGGTGTGGTATAGTAAGGCTATGCTTGATGGATACAGAGTTATTGTTTCGGGAGATGCAAACATTTAGTAACATATGGTGTTGATCAGAGCAAAATTTGTGAATGTAATTGATGCTTCTGAATAATATAGATGAAAGTCATGTAGATGAACAATTTTGTGCTGTATATATAACTTTTTCAACAATTGAAATTTTAAAATTAACCATGTAAATAATAATAAAATGGATTGCCTACACATATAAAATATCACTACTACTCTTTATTTTGTATATGTCTATCTTAAGATTCACTAATGTTCTGTACCTGGTCTAAAATAATGCTTTAATTATATTTTTGAGTTTTTCTAAGTTTGATGGATATACTTCTTAGATTAAGGTGAAGTTTTGGTGTAGTCCAGAATAAACCAAATATGATTTGAGTGTGAAGAATTAAAGTGAAAGGATTGGCGATAGCATATATTTTCAAATATATTATCAGAGAAGGCAATTGAAAAGAAGTAATGAAAAAGAGAAACAGGGCTTGGAATATATTTTTATTGCTTGTTTTGTAAAGGGGGAGGAAAGAGATCAGATATGCGTATTACTTACAGGGAGAATGAAGTTAAAGAAAGAATATATGTATTGGAGAGTACAAAGTGTGAGAGTGATGAGGATGAAGCATAAGAGCTAGCAGAATAGTAGTCAGGAGTCAGACCCGACAACAAATCATGGGTCCAGAGGGATTCCAGCTGTGGGCAGGGTGCTTGTGAATCATGTGGAATGGAGGGGAAATCCATGAAGACAAAAAAATCCAAAGCAGTTGAGTCTGGATGGCTAGATGACTCCTATACCTCTTCCCGTGATTCACCCAATATTGGATAAAAGAATGGAGAAGATGGAAAGGGATTGATCGGGTGTGTGGTTCCTCGATTAATTACCTGGTTTCCTTTAACAGACGGACATAAATTGTGTAAAATTTAAGTGTGCTTTCCTCAAAGAGACATACCTGATTCCACCTCAGGGTTAAGTCTCCAAAATAATTTACTTTCTCCCAACATACTGTAATATTCCTGCTTATCTTAAATTGTTCCGTTTTAGCTATAATTATTATTTTCTTGTTTTTTGTACAAACTAGACTCTTAACTCCATGATAATCAATGCAATATAAATTTTAATAATAATGACTTCCTACTAAGAACAATGTCTGTTACATAAAGCATAAAATAAGCATGCATATAAGAACAATTTATTTATTAAATTAATAATATAGTAAATAGTATACTATTCTGAATACTCTGCCATGATCATTTAGTACATTTGCATAAACAAATAAATACATACATATAAAAGAATTTTTGTAATCAAATATATACTTCAATATTGTTCCAAATTTTATATCATAGATATCTAACTAAAGGTTAAAAACTATTAAGCAGAAATAACTTCAAGTCTTACAAAAGTTATCTTAAGTCTTCTACCTCTGTATTAGTGTCTGGTACAATAGATGACAGAATATATATTTTTGGAATAAATTTACAGAAAAAAATTAATGAATGACAGTAAAATCTACAAGAATTGCATGAGAAATCAATCCTAATTTAGAACATATTCTAAAATTAGTAATCTGAAGAAATTCTAATTCTTTTGGGAAGAAAAATATAACATGATGTATCAGTACAGAGCAAGAATTCTAGGTAGATTGAGTTCAGAGTATTAGATTCCCAAAAAGGCAAAAATATTTGCTCTGACATTGAGACAAACAAAATAAACAGGCTCTTTTAAAGACACTGAGAAAGATTTTAAAATGAAAACAACTGTCAGTTCTTATGAAAATTACCTGTTAAATTATTCCATCATTCAGTATTCACTTAGAGCTGATAATGCGCCAGACACTGGTTTGCAAAAGGTTCAAGGTGAGACCTAAATCTATAGTGACTTACTGGATTCTATTTCCAACTTTTTAACAGCTCTCAAGTGTGAAATCTATTTCGTTAGTGGGATTGAGAATTTATTAACATTTGAAACTCCTGACTCACTATTAACAAAAAGAGTGAAAAATTAAGTGTCCCTTTATTATTTTACCCTTTTTAAAGAACTGATTACTTTTAGCAAAAATAGGTTTTCCATGGGTTATAGAAATGAAAATTAATTTAAATTTTTAGAGATTTAGTGCTTTTTTAGTTTTTAGATATTGATTTTATAGATTTATTTTTAGATTTAGTGATCGGAGAATAC
This sequence comes from Cabassous unicinctus, assembly GCA_029593785.1. NCBI lineage: Eukaryota > Metazoa > Chordata > Mammalia > Cingulata > Chlamyphoridae > Cabassous > Cabassous unicinctus. The sequence goes on along the minus strand of JAQZBX010011727.1, from coordinate 20,428 downwards.
AATGATTTTATATAAATGCATAAAACTATATTTTTAGATACTAAAAGTGCAACATTGGCTACAAGAGATGAATAACAGCTAAAAATACTAGAAACACCTGAGAAAAATCATTTGTTTTTATTGATCATATTTTAAATGGTAAACGTTACATGGATTCCCATAAAATTAAATAATATTAATTTATCATGAAATTAAAATATGCTTAGAATATCACTCCTATTTTTCAGGTAACTGATGTACAGAGCACACATTCACATTCATCTTTAAATAGAGGCCTCCAGATGTTTTTCTTTTTAATGTACAGACTAAAAGATTGTTCTATCATAGCATGTCATTGATGATATGGAATCCTTTTCTAAATCTAGGCCCCATTTCCCACTTTATGCACCTATGAACTTCTCAAAATGCATATCGACCTGACGTGTTAGGATTTCAAAGTCTGATATCTCTGTACATTGTCTGAACCCAGCACTGGATCCAAGCATATAACACTGCATTCTATTTCTCTAAGAACACTGGACCTTATCTTTCCTACATTTTACTGTGGTAACAATACGCTGAACAACATGAAGTGTTAATTTTAACAGGGGAGTAATAACTTTGCTGTTAGAAATTAAACAGTATACATTTTAAACTGGAATATATATCTTATAAAAATATGCCAATTATCTTTCTTTTCATTATGTGAGGCAGAACAACTATACAAAATATACTGTGAAATTCCCTTGGTGACCAAGAGGTAAGAGCTGGGCATGTCAGCTTCCAAGTAACATCACCATTGTCCTACCATGCCATTTACCCCAATGAGTCTTCCAGGTAACACAGTAACCCGGGGATGCCTTCCTTGTAAGCCCATTGAAAACAGAGAATGGGCCTACTTCAGTGTCTATGGGGACCTGCTTGTCATAACAACAAAAATTACAGTCAACTCTCCAGAAAGTAGAAAAGAGAGAGAAAGTAGTATATTTTGTAAATGTTTTTGTGAGAACAAGGAAAATACATTGTTATTAGAATGGTGAGAGAGTGAGTAATAATATTTTATTTAAAAAGCATTGCTTTTTTATATTGTAAATGCAAACACTCATTCAGATGGTTGGGGAAATGAGTTCAAGGAGTAACTCTTTAATTTAACTGGGAATGTGAGCAACAGATTACATCTAAAATTTTATAAGCCATAGAACAGATCAAGTTCACATAGCAGGATACACTGAGAAGATTAACAAGTTTGTGCTCATCCTCAGATTGATGGAGTATGTAGCCATCTGGCAATTTGATGTAATTATGAATTCCAAAAATATAATTGGATCCGGCTTGTAAACTGATCTGTTAATCTGGGCATGATTAAGTTATGATTAGGGCGTTGACTGGGCCACTTCAGTAGGGCGCTGAGCCCCACCCCTTGGTGGGTGGAGGAATCGAATATAAAAGGCCAGGCAAAGAACAGAGGAGGCAGTTTTTGAGAAGCAGTTTTTATGTTGGAGAGAAGTCCCCAGGAGAAGAGAAGCTAGCCATTCGCCTGATTGTCTACAGCTGACCTTGTGGAGGAAACAGGAGCTAAGCCTGGAGAGAAACGCAGCCCCGCGAAAAGAGGAACCCAAGAAGCCTGAACCCTGGCAAACGTCGGCAGCTGTCTTGCTCCAACATGTGTCAATGGACTTTGGTGAGAGAAGAAACTTATGCTTTCTGGCCTTGTAACTGTGGACTTCTACCCCAAATAAATACCCTTTATAAAGACTTACCCATTTTTGGTATTTCACATTAGCACCCCTTTGGCTGACTAATACAGAGTACATTGTCTGTTTATGCAGGGTAATTGACAGCACCTACCTGAAATTGAAATTCTTCTAACAAATCCTCATATATCTGCTTACCAAATGTCAGATTTTTAAAAATATATATATGCCTTGATAGAAGAATGCAGATACACGCTATTGCTTATCATAAAAGATATCCTTATTGTTATCCTTGTGTTAAAGTCAAATTTATTTATGTTAAAGTCAAATTTCGTTAGTCACTGTCCTCCCAGTCCTCCAGCTGTCATGTGAAGACATGTTATCTAGTGTTTGTAACTGGAATCATATTGCTCCTTACCCTCTTTTGACTCCTTCTATCCTCTTACATTTTTAACTTCTTCAGTTTTCTCCATTTAAATTCTACCAAGACAATTCTAGCGACCT
>JAQZBX010011727.1:0-18151 GCA_029593785.1 Cabassous unicinctus | reverse complement strand
GTAAAATGGTCTTTTGGGAGGTTTCTGTTACTTAAGGATTATAGTAGCAATTGCCAACTATCAAATACATGTTTTCTTTGCATTTATTAAGTTACCAATAAAGGACATATTTATTGTCACCAATTATTAACTTAGTCTATATATACATTATGAAAATCACCAGGATTTTTTAAATTATCTTACTGAGTGAGGTATAATTCTGTGCATGCTCCAAAAATATAGACAAATCTTGTTAGTTTTGTACTACCAGATATTAAATTTATAGTCAAGCACTTATTACATAAGAATATTTTATTTTATTTATGTAGTATCAGGTAGACAAAGAAAATCCAACATGCCGTGTCTATGTGATACTTCTGCACCTCTTTTTCTTTTCTGCAAATGAAATAATAGGTATACTTCAACTCTAGTAAAATTTTCTTCATCTAGTAAATAAAGTGCCCCATTCAAATGATTTCTGAGGTATATTGGCAATGTATTTGAATGGAATCTGCATTCAAATTTAACATGAACATTGACTGCACTTTTGCTCAAATACAGTGCATTATTTAAATATAACTGATTTATTTCAGGTTAGCTAATACTTTGGAACAGAAACCAAATAAGAGAGGTTCCATAGTAAAACTCCTGTCTTTCTCACTATGAAAAAAATCTCTTGTCCTTAAAACCTGGAAAATAGTATTTTCAAAAAGTGAGGAAGATATTAGATGGAATAGCCAATGTTTTAACTTGAATTCCCCTTTGATTCTCTAAGTTATCATAAATTATATGTCTCTTAGAAATTGAGTATAATCAGTCCTACTAATGTATCTTTTTACCCATTCAATATATATATAGAATATTTATTTTTGTCAATTGCAAAATTTTCCCTTGAAACTATTTTAATAACTATGCTTGTGACAAATGAAAATGGAATTATATTGCAGAAAATATTTTCTGTTTTACAGAAATCTTGTGTGAGTGCATAAAATTTCTGTTGACTATTTCCCAATTAAACATTTCTATTATATAGCTAGATTATAATAAATTTCAGTTCAATGGCCTCTGATCAAACATGTAAGTGTGTAAAACGTGCCAATCAAATAGGTAGATTGAATACAATTGGGATTTAAATGTATCATTAGTGAATGAAATATTAATTAATTAATAATTTAAATTAAGATAATTTCAAATAATCATTTGAAATTGTGTAAAAATTTTGTTCAAATTGTGGTTTTCTTATACTGCCATACTTCCTTGTGTGGAGTCTCCCTCAAAGCAGATCCTGATTCAAACACAAAACTCAGAAGCTTATTTGTGATATAAGTTCAGGGAGCAGGAGAGAAAGATTGAGAATGGAAAATAGGTAGAGAATAATATCCGATGTAAGAATGTCTTCTCCAAGTCATTTCTGTGGGTTGATCTCACAGAGGAATTTCTGAGGAAGAAAGAGAAATCCTCATTAATCCACAAGGATAGTATTTATCTATTTATCTGTGGGCCCCAAGCTCTGTTACTTGGTTTGCTGTTCCAAATTATTAACTAACGTGAAATAAACTTTTATTTCATTTCTCTCTAATTACAGTTTGCTACAAGAAATTTAACATCCTGCTCACAAAATTCAGTCTATATATTTGTTCCTAATGGATATGAGCTCATATCTTAGGTAGCACAGTAAAACCCCAGAGTTGGAAAGCAAAACATGAGCAGTGTACACTCAAGGTGAAATAATTTAGGGGAAAATAAATGAAGCTTGCAGGGAAAAGTCCATTGAAACAAGGCTGGATATTAAGGAGAAGGTTAGACAGTGTGAGTTACATCATCAGTGATATCTACTAACTTCCTTTCTGCACTGCTAAGACCTGCTATTACCCTCCATAAATCTTATTTTGCTGCCCTATAACTCAGAGGATGCCCAGCCACAAATGTACCAAAAATTAAAAATGAAAACATAACAGTGACATTGCATCACTCATGCTGCAGCTGAACCCATGACCTTCATTTTCTTCTTCATCTTTCTCCTCAAAATCCCAATATTAGCTTTCCCACACTATTGGCCAGAATGTCTGCAGGTCTAAGGTTATTACTGCATTCTCTGTCTGATGGTCCATCAGCAAGAGAAGGTCAAAAAGACTAGACAGATGTCACAGATTCAATTCTGTGTGACCCTTACTATTCCCCTGAAGGCTAGAGAAAGTAACCATAGACATAGAATCAAGAAGCGACATGAAACACAATTTACACAACTGAGTCTTTGGACATAATTGTGAGAATGGCTACTTCTAATTCTGCCTTTTATTACCCAGCCTTTCTTATTTTAAATATCAGAGACATAAGATGATAAATGATGAGCGAATCAGCAACTACATGCCTCATGGAGGGAAACACTCCAATGCTGAATGGTATTGCTCTAGATGACATCTTTGGAGGATCATTGTATCATCTCATATAGCCAATTGCTTCCATGTGATGTGGCATGTTGTAGTATATGTGTTCCATGGTCATGAGACTTTTGTTGTCCTTTATCACCATTGTATGCCACATATCCAATGTACTATATGGGCTCCTGTATTGGTATATCAGATTTCCTATTAAGGTGCACAAGTGAGGTGCTTACGGAGAAAATGAAAGAAGGAAAGGAAATTCCACATCAGGATTAATTGTCAGTGCTAGTACAGCTGAATGTTATTTTGCCCTCCCTTGAGACTATAGCCAATTTTTACCCCAGATGTCCTTGATTTGATTTTATCACTCTTGCTCACAATTTCCCAGACCTCAGGCTATTTCTCTCCTCATAGAAAGCAAGAAACTAATGATCCTGCAAAGTTCTGTCCATTTAGAGAATTTCCCCTCATAAATTTCCATGGCCATCCTTGAGTAGATATGTAGTGGATCTCCTTTAATCTTTTGCTTCCCATCAATGAGCCATGTCTCCCCCTCTGATCTTTTAGTGCCCAATCTCAGATCATTAAATGCCTGCAGTGTATGCCTACATATAGGACTATGTGTCTGACAGGTAACACATGTGTTCACTTCATGGTCAATGATCAGACCCATTGATCAGTCCCTCTCAGACCCACATAGAAGTCCAAGATCAGCATTTCTAATAACAGAGTTTCTCTGCAAAAGATGGTATGACCCTGATCAAGAACTAAGGAGTATATACTCTGACTCTCCTATTGGAATTATGCAGACTGCATTCTGTATCAACATCTGTCCTGGATACTTCCAGCATCTAATATCTCCTATAGTCTATGCCCTAATTAGCGTGGCTTTTTTTTAAGGTGCCTTGTACCTTTTAAAAAGCCCTCTGTTGTGCTGGGCCCTAGAAGGAAAGAGTAGCTTTTCAAGGTCCCTGAGTAAGGAGCTTTTGACTATTACTTCCATTTGTGGACTATTCTGCTTCTAAACTCAAAGGGAGCCCATTACCAGTGTCTCATTTTCCTATGGGTAAGGTGTTCAAGGGACACAATGTGTCATTTAACTTAGAGTGTTTTTCCAGGATGCCCTATGATTTTGGTATCATAAAAGCTTTACCAGTATGGCAGAACCCTGAGTCTTTGAGGTATTTGACTCCAACCCCAATTTGGAAACTGTAAATCTTAACAAGGCTTCCAGAAGTCTTTATTTAACTTGTTGATCAGGTCCAATGAGGGTTGCCTCATCACTAGTGCAAATGTCATGAAGCTCTGAGGAAAGGCAAGTTGATCCATGTCCGTACAGATTATACAATAAGGCAGATGTCTACCTCCACAGGAATGTGCTCTGAGTCATCTAGGAATGTACTGAACAGATAAGGAAGCCAGGAGGAAATCATGGTTTGTTTACCTTGGAGGCTGGAAGCAGCACACACACTTGGCCCTCAAGGCAGATAGACGAGGTGAAGCCCCTGGCCCCTTGCCCCAAACGGTAGTAAGAAGGCAGATTCCCTTTGAGGAAGAAGGGTCTGGGAGTGTGGAGAGTGACTTCTTTGTGGTGAGTTTAGCCAGCTCTGCCCCCCTTGAATATCACAAGGGACCATGACTCTACAGAGAGAGGGTAGGGGGATCTCCTCAGGCAGGCGGTCATGCCCAGCCACTTAGTTAAAGAAAGAAATTTCATCAGAGAGGAGGTAGAGACAGGCATCTGATCAACACCAGCCTGGGAGACTACTGTAGATAATCTAATCTACCCAAAGGAAAAGGGGCAGATAGGCTGCTGAAAGGCTTATTAACCTAAGGAGGCAGAATAGCTAAGAGGAAGAATTCCTGCTTAACACATACAAGGGCCCTGGTTTGATTCCTGGCACTTCCTTGAGAAGTGGTCCACCAATTTATCAGGCATCCAGCTGAAAGTTTATGACAGGGAATGTATAGAGATTCTCTTTGTATTAGAATTTCTTGGTTTCCTAATTTTTTTCAAAAACAAGTTACTCATTTTTAATTTCCATTATTTTATTCACTAAGACTCAGTTCAAAATCTGCAGAGGGCAGGCTGCAGGGTGAATATTGATGAACAATAGCAGCATGAGAAGACTTAGGGGTCTAAGAATGAAGACTATTTTTCCATGTTTAGTTTTGTTTGTTTTTATTTTATTTCCTTCAGTCTCCTTTTTTAAAAACAAGTTGCTGCTGTCTTGTTTCTTGCTTGTTGTGTATCCCCTTTCTTCTGCTTGTTTGTTTTACTTTTTTTCTTTTATTTACTAATTTACTCTACCTACACTATTTCCGTTGTCTCCTTCATTTATATCCTTTGTTATCTCTTGTTCCTTCATTCCACCTCTTTCAGTCTTCAATTTTTCCTGTTTTTATTTCTCTCTCCTTTTTTCTGTTTACTTTTACTTTTTTACTTTTTTCTTTCTCTCTTTTACCTTTTCTTTTTTCCATCTTCTCAACATTCCAGCCTTTTAATTCATCCTATCTATTTTCTCAATACTGTTTCCTTTTTTATTGTTTCTATTCCTCTCTGTTTCTTACTTGTGTTAATTTTTCAATTTACTAGGTCTAGTATGGTTGCTCTCTTGCCTTTTACTATTACTATTATTCTTTATCTCTTCCTATCTCTTTCCTTTTCTCTGGTCCTAATTTTTTTCTTTTAACGGAACATATATTAAGAGGAATGAAGAGTCAAAGTCAAACCTTACCACACACATAAAAACAAAATTAAAATAAATCCATAGAATAGAGAGGGAAGCTAATCAACTGAATAAACCCATCAAGATAAACAGATACCCAGACAGCAACAAAAAATTCAAGTCATACTAAGAAAAAGGAAGACATGACCCAGTCTTCCTTCCTGAAAACCAAGAGGAGAGGCAGAACATGGAGCAACTAATCAGACATGTCCTAATAAATATCATGAATCAAGTTTATGAAGTGAAGGAAGAGATTAAGAATATTAAGAAGACACAGGAAGAACATACTGAAGAAATTGTAAACATACAAAAAACAATAAAGGATATGATGGTGATTGTATTAGTCAACCAAAGGGGTGCCAATGCAAAATACCAGAAATGGGTTGGTTTTTATAAAGGGTATTTATTTGGAATAGAATCTTACAGTTACCATGCCATAAAGCATTAGTTACTTTCCTCAGAAAAGTCTATTGCCACATCTTGGAGCTACAGGGCTGCCAACATCTGTAAGAGTACAGGCTTCCTGGATTCCTCCCTTCCTGGGGCTTGCCTCTCTCTGGGTTCTGCTGCTCTGGTTTCTCCACAAGGCCAACTGTAGACTATTAGGCCAATGTCTTGTTTATCTTCCCAGGGCCTCTTCTCTTTCCTCATGACTAAGCACTTCTGTGTACTTACTTCCCAGGGCTATAGCTCAATACTCCAGCATCACAACTCCAACATTGAAACTCCAACATCAAAACACAAACCTTCTCCTTTGCTATGTCTATTAACTGTGAGTCCCCACCCCTTGGTCCTACTGATATAACCCAATCAAAGCACTAATCATAATTTAATCATGCCCAAAGGAACAGACCAGTTTACAAACATAATCCAATATCTATTTTTGAAATTCATAAATAATGCAAAACTGTTCCACTATAGCCTCTGAATTCTAAAAAGACATTAAAATATTCTAAAAACATTATCTCAGTTACATTACTAACTACAAAATCATATCATATTCAGTTTAAAGAAATACAGGTTGTCTTGGGGCAAAGTCTTGTCTGCTGTAGACCTCTGAAATTTACAAAACAATTTATCTGCTCCCAATACACAAATGTACAGACAAAGGATAAACATTTTCATTACTGTGATAGTTAGGCTAATGTGTCAACTCGGCCAGGTAATTGTGTCCAGGTGTTTGGTCAAGCAAGCACTGGGCTAACTGTAATACAGGAACATTTATGGACTTTAGTCACCAGTGAGATTACTGCCTGGATGGCTGATTACATTTGCATCAATCAGGGAGATTGCATCATCAATGGATGATGCTTTTATCCAATCAGTTGAATGCCTTAAAAGGGAAAGTGATTTCAACATTCAGAGAGAATTTCCCAGCTCATCTTTAGACAGCCAACTTCTCCCAGGAACTCATCAAGGACCTTTCATTGGACTTTTGTTGGTCCCCCTGGTTTGCAGCCTGCCTGCGGAACCTGGACTTGTGCATTCCCACAGTCACGTGAGAGACTCTTATAAAATCTTATATAATTGACAGATATCTCCTGTTGATTCTGTTTTCTGAGAGAACCCTGACTAATACAGCTTGGTCCCGGGAGTGGTTCTTGAGGAACAAAGTCTTACACATGGGATGTCTGAGGTGGTTCTGGGAATTTTGTAATTGGCTCTAAACTCCAATTGGACTCAAGTGTACTAATGACTCCCTTTCCAACAGTCCATGGTTGCTAACAGTCCATGGCATGAGCTGGCAATAGAGACACGCAAAACAACATCACTGGATTCCCCTAGTTCCATGCTTACAAGAAGCAAGGATCTGGGTAAGAGTGCTTTCAACTCCCTAACAGAATTTTGTGGAGGTATAATGATATTGCCTGGCTCCTCCTAGATACTCTGGATACAGTTATAAAAGAAAGAGATAAGCTAACATCTTTAAATTTGAAATTTAAATGCCATATGAATGATGTGAAAGTTGCTATGTGTGCCCAGAAAGAATATCTTGTCTCCTGTATCCACAGACTTGAGATATCTGAGAATCAAACCCAGACTCTCATTGTACGAGTAGCATAATTACAAAGGAAACTAAAATCTCAACCCCACAGGGTTTCTGCAATTAAAGTGAAAGCATTGATTGGAAATGAGTGGATCCCCGAGGATTGGAATGGAGACATATGGGATGATGATAATATTGGTGGGGACATTGGAACCCTAAATTCTGCTGAGACTTTACCAGATAAACCTGCAGTGGCCTGCCCTGTGGAGACCACACCTTGTCAACCTTGTATCATCCAGCCACCAGCCTGCCCCAGGGAATCCCAACCTCCTTCCAGCCCTGAGGTCTGTATCAGCCAAACTGAAGCCTGCACTGCCCAGCCTCTGGCCTGCCCCAGAGAGTCTGGACCTCCTCCCAGCCCTGAGGCAGGTATAATCCAAACTCCAGCATGTACTGCCCAACCTCCAGTCTGCCCTAAGGAATCTGCCTTCCAACCCCTGCCTGAAGAGATTAATCTGTCTCACCAGAAGAAAATGCAAAGGAATGCCCTGAGGTCAGTAGCATGCAAGACATTTCTAATCTTTCTCCTTACCCAACCCCACCATCCCTCTTGTCTTCAAGACCTATTACTAGACTAAAATCACAACAAGCCCCCAAAGGTGAAATACAAAATGTGAACCATGAGGAAGTATGCTATTCTCTGAAAGAACTGCATGAGAGAAAGAAAAATGCAAAAAAGAGAAAATAAACAGAGAAAAAAGGAGAGAGGGAGAAATACAAACAAGAAAAATTGGAGACCAAATAAAAGAGGTGGAATGAAAGAACAAGAATGGAAACAAAAGATATAAAGGTGAAGGATTGAAAAGAAATAGCTTAAGTAGAATAGGTCAGTAACCAAAAGAAAAATAGAAAAGAAAAAAAAAAGAAAAAGAAACAAGCAGAGAAACAAAGGAAGGGAATACAAAATAAGGAAGAATCAAGACAGCAGTGACTCATTTTTAATAAAAATGAGACAGAAGAAAAAAAATGAACATGGAAAAGCAGCCTTCTCCTTAGAACCCTAAGGATCTACTCAGGCTGCTGGTTTTCCTCAATCACTCACCCTGTAGCCTACCCTCTGCAAGATTTGAACTGAGTTTTAGTGAGTAAAGTAAGAGAAATAAAGAAAAGGAACTTTTTTTTTTTTTTAAAAGAGAGATTCAAGAATAGCTAATGCAAAGAAAATGTCTATATGTTCCCTGTCATAAAGTTTCAGCTGGATATCTGAATAGAAGCAGGGACCTCATATATGCTAGGGAGGAATTCTTCCACTTAGCTATTCTGCCTCCTTGGGTTAGTTAGCCTTTCAGAAGGCTCTCAGCCCCTTTACCCTAAGGCAGGTTAGACCCCCTGCAGTCAGCTAGAGTGGTGCTGATTTCTGCCTGTCTCTGCCTCTTCAGTGATGTAATCGGTCTCTTTACCTAGGTGACTGGATGTGACTACCTGCCTGAGGTAATGCCCCTCTCCTCGAGTTGGGGTCCCTTCTGATATTCAAGGGGGGTCCAGGTGGCTAAATTCACTGCAAATAAATTACTATCCACACCTTGAGACCCTTCTTCCTTACAGGGAATTTGCTGTGACACTCCATTTGGAGCAGGAGATTAGGGTCTCCACCTAATCTGTCTACCCTGAGAGCTTGGTATGTGTGCCCCTTCCAGCTCCCAAGGTAATTAACCTATGATTATTGTTGACTTCCCTACCTGTCCAGTACCCTCCTAAATGACTCAGAGCACCTTCCCATGGAGGTAGAAATCTGCTCTACTCTCAGTTAGATACAATTCACCAGGAGTTTTACCCTCAATTAATATCTCATGGGTGCTGGAGGCAGCCATTCCCAGCAGCCATGAATTCTAATAACTCACCATTACTTGTTTGCTTCTTTGTGTCTCTGATGCTCACTCTTCTGGGAGTTGGTAAGCAGTGTCCTGGTTTACTATGCCCTAAAGCAGGTCCCCAAAGCAGCCTCAAGTTTTTTCTTTGTTGTTTTAATGAGAGCTAAGCCTTATCTGCCTAACCCATTGGCCATGTTGCTTGCATTATCTTTTGAAATTATTATGCATGTGTGTTTTGTGTTCTTGCTTTTGTACTACAGATTATTTCTTCAGAGAAACCTAGCTAGGCTTCAATTATTGCAATACATAAAAAAAAGAAGACCTTGATGAAATATGCACAACTCAATGTATTAGGAAATAAAGGTTGAGTAATAACAGTCTTGCAATATGTGATCATTTTTCTGAGTGTTTATTGTTTGATTTCATTGGGTTTCCAACATGGGGTTATTTCACACAGAATAAAACAAGGCTTCCCTGTTATTTATTCTAATAGTGTTTATTTTCACAAAGTCCCATGTTCTCCAAATAATTCACTCACATCTTTTCAATTTAGACTTTCTGTTTAAAAATTTAGTGTTTTTAGTTTTCTCAAATGACTTCCTTCATTGAGGCTTATAACTTACCTGTAATATTTTCTCAGTTTCTGATATTCCTATAAAATTTACAAAATGTTTAGCATTTGTGACTTCCAAAGTATTAATATGCCTGTTTATTTTGTAACATAGTTTATCCTTATTAATTATTTTAGATAGGAAAAGCAGTTGAAGACCTTCTTCACATTTATGTACATTTATATTAATTCATTATTTGAACATGTTTTAAAATATTACTTTAAGAATTTTGAAATTTGAATAAATTTATAGCTGAACTGTGAAGTTTTTCTTGTTTCATTAATATACCATTGGATATATTAAAAAAATATTTCACTGTGGGTTTAATACTCACTATGTGCTTTAATTTACAGTATTCTCATAACACATTACCATGCATTAAACTGAACCCAACTACCAAAAACAACAAAAGCTGAAAAATAAAAAAATTAAAAAACAGGAGAAAAGCTCAATTCAAACACAATGACCTTCAGAAAATTGTTTTCACATGATTTGCTTTATAAAGATTCCTCTCCAAGTGGATACATCAGAGATTCTTCAGCCTTAACTTTGATTCTAGAGATAAGTTTAATATCTCATGTACTATGCATACTAGGCCCTATATATTGACATTAGAGGAGAGAGAACAGATGGCAGAAGTTTGAAGATAACCTGAGAATTCTTCACCATCTGCAGTCACAGCACATTTCTGAGAAATAGCATTAATGAGGAAGTGGAAAGGAATGCAATTATCCAAACAACTCATATTTATCTATTAGGTATTATTCCTGTGGTCATTTAACATGATAAAATAAATTTATGGGAGAGGGCCAAGATGGTCACATAGAAATGTGCTCCATGAATCAGTTGGCAATAAACTGGAAAAAGACATTGAATAAAAGCGGAAAAAGGTAAAGACAAATGAGTTCATATGTCTAAGAGACTTCAAAGTGAGTCGGGAGGTCATCCCATAGGTAATACTTATGCACATCTCAGTAGGACCTCATAGGCTTCCAATCTGGATATCACTCCAAATAGAGGCGCTCCTAAGGGTTCTGGAGACACCCAGGTCCTATATCAGGGTGGATAGCTCCAGAGTTTGGTTACTTATCAGTTGGCCCTACTTTGGAATCTGTGCTCCTGAGAGTGACAGAGTTGGACTCAAATATGTCTTCCCTGCACATGGACCATCTGTCCCTTCTCTTCAAACCTATATGTGGTGCTGGAGTTTGTACGTGTACTTCCAGAGACTGGAGCCTTTGGCCTGCCCATGTGACAGCTGTGCGTGGAATCTCAGTGGAGCTACAACTCCTACTCTATAGCTCAATGGACTCACCTAGGACACCAGGCGGGGTGATGATGATGGACAACGGCCATCCTGGGGAATGGAGAGAGTCTGCAGCTGCAGGCAGGATAATCCCATCCATCTTATCCATGGGATATAAGCCCCCTCTCACTTGGAGGTGGAGTGGACATCACCATCCCAGACTCCTCAGGATTGGGGGAAGAGCTATGGAGTAGAGTGGACTTACTGGTATTCTGTTATAGACATATTGTGATTCAAGCAATGGAAGAAATTACAACATTAATGTGGAGCCAGTGGCCACTGGATGCTTTGGGTGCAGGGAGAGAGAAAAGCAGTTGTAATACAGGGGCTTTTTCAGGACTTGGGAATAATCCTGAGTGACATTGCAATGACAGATATAGGTCATTTTATATCAACATATAACATGCAGAACTGTGGGGGAAAGAGTGTGGTCTACAATGTAAACAATGGTCCATGCTTAGTGGCAAAGCCCCAGGATGTATATAACCATTGCAGGTTATGTGCCACACTAATGAAAGATGTTTATGTGGGAAGGTGTGTGAGGTGTGGGAGGTAAGGCATATGGGAATCCCGATGCTTTTTGTGTAACATTTCCATAATCTAAGTATCTTTTAAAAAATAAAAAATACATATTATTTAAAAAAAGAATCAGCTAATCCTACAGGGCAGATAGTAATCACCGAGAGCTACTTAAACCACCTGTTTGGGGCACCAGGAGACCAGAAGAGCATTCTGCAACATCCTTGAAAAAATGGAAGGAGGAGAGTACTCTTCTGCAGTGAAGTTGCATCAGTAGAACACTCGTTGCTGTGGAAGCCAGTGCCCTACCTCCACTGGTGGCACAAGCTCCTTGGGGTCTATTCCATGGCTGGGGTTGGAAGCTCCATATTCCAAAAATGGAGGGGTAAGAGATGGTTGGCTACCGACATCAGCTACTGCTTAATAAATTTGGATGGCTAACATATAATTCTAAGAACAGCTAAATTTTGAACCTGTTCAAATCAGAAAGAGGCCTGTATCCACCATTTTGATTCTGCCCAGGGCAAAAAGTGAATTAGGACTGTTTGAAAATCACTGCTATGGTAGGGAGTGGCTTCTTTCCACCCAGAATGGAATGCAGCCCTAGCGTAAGCTGCAGCCCTATCTCTGGCAGGGGGATGCTGGTTGGATCTGCACCAGCATCTCTGGGTAACTGCAGGCAATTTTGTTAGGCACTGACTGAATAGTTGGACACCTGGGGCTCCTTATTCACACTTCAATAGGATAGGAGAGGAGTTGTGTTTCGTCTGCCTCTCGGGGCACCTGCAGGCACTTTAGGTCATAACAAACTGGTTTGTTGAGTGTGTTAAAGTTCATTTCCACCTCACATAGGATAGGAGTGGTCTGGTGTTTCCTCAGCCTTTCTGGGCAACTGCACGTGATTTCAGCTGGCACAGACTAGATACTCAGACACCTGTACCTCCCACACTGCCCATCAATAGGATAGGAGGGAATGGCATTTCTTAAGCCTCTCTGGGCAATAGCAGGCACTTTAGGCCCACGCAAACTGCTTTGTTGAGCACCTTCAAGTCCGTCTCCACCCCTCACCTACGACCCATAGTATAAGAGGGAGCTGGCATTTCCATAGCCTACCTGAACAATGGCAGGTGCTTTGGGCTTGAGGAACTCAAATATTGGGCATCTGTGTCTGTACCTCCAGCCCCATAAGGACAAGAAGTGGTAGTCATTCCCCAGCCTCTCTGGGTAACTGCAGGTGCTTTTTGCCTAAAAGATTCAATAGTCAGACACCTGTAGTTCCATCCACACTCCCAAGTAAGACCATGGGAACTGTGTTTCCTCAGCCTTTCTGGGAAATGATAGTCACTTCCATACTGCATGGCATAGAATGGGGTGTACCTATGGATCCACCCTAGCACCACAATAGGAAAGGAGGGGACTGGTGTTTCCTCAGGCTTTCAGGACAATGGAAGGCATTTTTTGCACTAAACAGACTGGACTGTTGGCCACCTGTGGATCCACCCCTGCCTTTTAATAGGATAGAAGGTAGCCTCTCTGGGAAATGGTAGACACTATTAGCCTGCACAGACTGAATGACTGGGCACCTGTGGATTCAATTCCATTAAGCATAATAGGATAAAGTTGGAAATCAACATGAAGTAGAAAAAGGGAAAATTCACAAATATATGGAAATTAAACAACATACTCTTAAATTATCAGTTGGTCAAAAAAGATATTCTGAGAGAAATCAATAAATATCTCGAGATGAATAAAAATGAGAACACAACATATCAGAACATATGGGATGCAATGAAGACAGTGCTGAGAGGGAAATTTACAGCCCTCAATGCTTATATTAAAAACAGAAGAAGAGCTAAAAACAGTGGCCCAACTACAAAGCTGGTATAATGAGGAAAGAACAGCAAACTATTCCCAAAACAAGTAGAAGGAAGGAAATAACAAAGATGAGAACAGAAATGAAATTTCAAGCAAAAATAAGTGGAGAAGAGTAACAAAATCAAAATTTTGTTCTTTGAAAAGATTAATAAAATTGACAAACCCTTAGCTAGACCTGACAAAGGAAAAAGAGAGAAGATTCAAATAAATAAAATAAAAATGAAAGCAGGGATATTACTACTGACCCCACATAAATAAAACAAGATCATAAGAGGATACTATGAACATCTGTGCACCAAAAATCTAGAAAATGTAGAAAAAATGAAAAAAATTTCTAAGAATACATAGGTAAACTACATTGGACTTTGAAGAAATAGAAGACCTCAAAACACCGATCATAAGTAAAGAGATTGAAACAGTCATCAAGCAACTCCTCAGGATTAAAAGCCTAGAACTAGATGGTTTCAGAGGTGAGTTCTATCAAGCATTCAAATAATATTTAATATCAGTCTTATTCAAGCCCTTCCCAAAAATTGAACATGAAGGCATCCTACCAAACTCTTTCTACGAAGCCAATTTCACCCTAATATCAAAGACAGATAAAGATATTACAAAAATAGAAAATTAGTCATCAATTTCCCTAATAAATACTGATTCAAAACCCTCAACAAAATACTTGCCAACACAATGCAACAACACATTAAAAGAATATTGACCATCAAGTGGGTTTTATACCAGCCATTCAAGGGTGCTTAAATGCAAAAAAATAAATAAAATATCAAATGGCATATTACACCACATTAATAAAGAAAAGAAGAAAAAACATATGGTTCTATCAAATGAAGCAGAAAAGGCATGTGAAAAACTACAGCATCATTTTTTGATAAAAATATTACAAAAATAGGAATTGAAGGAAAATTTTTCAATATGATAAAGGCCATATATGAAAAAACCACAGCTAGCATTGTACTCAAAGGTGAAAGACTGAAAATTAGAAAAGAAGAAATAAAACATTTTCTATTTGCAGATGATATGATTCTTTACCTAGAAAGTGCTAAAAATTCTTCAACAAATATTCTAAAGCAAATAACCTACTTCAGTAGAGTGTTAGGATACAAGATATAGAAGATCATTATGCAAAAATCTGGTATTTCTATATATTAGTAAGGTACAATCTGAGGATGAGGTAAGGAAAAAAATACCATTTACAATAGTAACTGACAAAATCAAATATTTAGGTATAAACCAAGAATATAAAGCACTTGTATTCAGAAAAGTACAATGAATTGCTAAAAGAAATTTTAAAAGACCTAAATACTCAGAAGAACATTCCAATGTAATGGATTAGAAGATGAAATATTATGATGTTAATTCTTCCCAAATTGATATGCAGATTCACTGTAATTCCAAAAAAAATTCTACAAGCATTTTTTAAACAAATGGAAAAGCACAATTGTCAAATTTATTTGGAATGATAAATGGCGCTGAATAGCCAGAAATATCTTTAAAAGAAAATGCAAAGTTGGTGTACTTTCACTTCCGGGCTTTAAATCATATTGCCTAGCTACAGTGGTAAAAACAGCATGGTACCGCATAATGACAGACAAATAGACCAAGGGAACTGACTTGATGGTTCAGAAATAGACCCTTACCTCTATGGTCAAGTGATGGCTGACACGTGTGTCTAAACCTTCCAGTTGGGTAAGAACAGTCTTTTCAACAAATGGTGCTGAGAGAACTGTATATCCATAGCCAAAAGAAAGAAAGAGAACCCCTATTTCACACTTTATGCAAAAATTAACTAAAAATGGACCAAAGACCTGAATATAAAACCTAGAATCATAAAGTTTCCAGAAGAAAATGTAGGAAACATCTTCAAGATATGGTGGTATGTTGTGCATTCTTAAACCTTACGCCAAAGGAATGAGCAAAGAAAGAAAACATGGATAAATGGGACTTCCTCAAACTTTAACACTTTGGTGATTCAAAGAAGAAAATTAAAAGGCAGCCCACTCAAAGAAAATATTTGCAAACCACATATCAAATAAGGGTTTGATTTTCATTCCATATAAAGAGATCATGGGACTCTACAGTAAAAGAGCAGTCAATCCAAATAAAATCATTGGCGATAATAGTCTGATAACATTATATCATAATCTGTAACAAATGTACCACCAGAGTGTATTGTGTTGGTGAAGGGGTGTTATGTGGGAATTCTACACATGTGCATAATTATTTTGTAAGTTCACATTTCTGTAAAAAATATATTTAAAAATAATATTAAAGGAGTGGTTTGGGGAAAAATACACCAAATATAAGATATAGGCTATAGTTAGTAATAATATCTTGATAATATTCTTTCATAATATATAAGATATGTTTCACAAGAATGCAAGGTGTTGTTGGTGGGGTTATGAATCAGACCCCTGTGTGATGTTATGCATGTTTGTTCTGTAAGTTCACAACTATTACTATGCATTATTATTTATGTATGTTTATGTATGAATGACATACTTTTATAAAATTTTTTTAAATGGGTAAAAAACCTCAATAGACTTTTATCCAAACAGGAAATACAAATAGCCAAAAAACACATGACAAAATTTTCACTATCACTAGCTATAAGGGAAATGCAAATCAAAACAACAGTAAGATATCATCTCACACCACACACAATGACCATTATTAATAGAACAGAATACAATAAGTGCTAGAGAGGATGTGGAGAAATAAGAACACTCCTTTACTGTAATTAGGATTGTAAAATTGTGAAGTCTCTGTGTAAGACAGTTTGTCAGTTACTCAGGAAGCTAAATATTCAACTACCATATGATCCAGCAATCCTCTACTAGGAATAGATCCAGAATAACTGAAAATGATGATGCAAGCCTCTTCTAGACCACCCCATCCTCACAGGGGACCCTGAATAGGCTCTTGAAAACTTATTAAGCTCTTCCCACTCCATGACTCCCTTAGAGGACTTGAAATTATGATAGTCCTCAGAGCAGAACTATTAAATTGTCTGACCCCACCCTTTCTCATGCCAAGCCTCTGTATCCCAGGGCAGTTAGGTAAATCAGGCTGCCTCAGCAGATTCACCTATTCCCTCTGGCTGGTGCCACTTCAAGCCAGCTGGTGTGTTCCCCATAGCTTAAAGAGTGTCCAGGCAACCAAACCCCTCTCTGCCACATGCCAGAACCTTCTCATTCTCAGAGAATGCTCCCTTTCTCTGGGTGGCTGGCAGGAGTTGGGGCTCACCCTGGTCCCTTGCCTTGAGGGTGGGGCTTAGCCATACATGATTTCCAGGCACAGGACTAAAATTCTTGGTTTTATCTTGAGCAATCTATCTCCTTGTCCTGCTCCCTCCAGATCGATGCCCCAAAGGCTCCCACTCCATGGCCTCCCAGAACAGCTCAGCTGGGCAGGATCCTGTTCCCAATCAGCCATCCTTTGTGAGAGAGATAGTGAGTGCCCAATTAAAATGACACCGTTTTGCCTCTGTTCCATTTCCTTGTGGTGTACTCAGTCATCAAGGTCCCATTTGAATTTCAGAAGGGAACACAACCTGACCAGGAGAAGGAAGAGGGTATCTGCTCATACAGCCTGCTGAATTCTGCTGCCCTAGGAGAAAAAAACCTGCCCACGGGAAAGTGACTGAGCAGCTTTCTGAAAAGTTAACTGACCCAATTAGAAAGGTAGTTCACTGGAGGAATTTCTGCCATGAATAGATGAGGTCCCTAGTTCGATTCCTGGCTCCTCTAAGAGCAGTGATCCACCAGGATATCTAACATCCAGCTGAAACTGTAGGACAGGGAAAACATAGACATTATTTTTGTACTAGTTTTTTTTGTATGCCTTATTTTAAAAAAAAAGTTTCTTAAAAAAATTTTAACTTAGTTAACTCAATAAAACCCACCTCAAAACCTGCAGAGAGAAGCCTGCATGATAATTGATTGATGAACACAGGCAGCCTGAGATGCTCCACAAGGGCCCAAGAAGGAACACAGTTCTTCATTAGCTTTGTTTGACTGCTTGCTAGTGTGTTTGATTGGGGTTTATTTTCATTCTTTTTGTTTTGTTTTGTTTTGTTTTTTTGTTTGTTTGTTTCATTTTGTTTCTTGATTTTCATTCCTCCTTCATCCCCCATCCCTTTTCTTTTTTTAAAATTTAGTGCTGCTAGCACTTTTCTTCTTTGCTGCACTTATTTTTCCTTGATTTCCCATATTCTATGTATACTGATTTTGTCCACCAACACTATGTCTTTTCCTTCCATCATCTTTCCATCTTCTGCTTTCTGTTGTGGTTCTTACATTCCACCTTTTTTTATTAGTCCTCAACTTTAGTAGTTTTGATTTCTATCTTGTCTATTCTGTTTTCCTTTTTTAATTTTATTTTATTATTAACTTTTTTCTTGCTATCCTTTCTTACCTCTTTCTCTTTCTTCTCATCATTCTGGCCTTTTTAAATCATTCTATATATTTTTCTCTATTCAGTTTCCCATTTCATTGTAGGTACTCCACTTTTTTATTCCTTTTACTCTACATTGCTTACATGAGTTAAATATTCATTTTATTAAATCTCATATGATCCCACTTCTAACTTTTATTATTATTACTATTATTCTTTTCTTACCTATTTCAATTTCTCTGGCCCTAATCTTTTCCTTCAAGGGAACATAGAAAACAACAAGGAAATAAAACAAGAAGAAAAAGTGTCTAAGAGAAAACTTCATACACACAGAAAGTCAGCAGTTAAGCAGAACTCTAAAGCAGAGAGAAGCTAAATAACTAAATAAACCCATCAAGATAAATGATAACCTGAGGGGAACAAAAATTTATAAACCATACTAAGAAACAGGAAGACATGGAACAGTCCAAAGAAAAAACTAAA
>JAQZBX010011726.1:0-42276 GCA_029593785.1 Cabassous unicinctus | reverse complement strand
AAGATTTAAGTGATGTATACAACCAGTTCTAAGCAATTCTTGGTTTAAACTCTAAGAGCTACAGGAATGTACATTGCTGAACATTTTTAATAAGTCACTTGGATAGATGAGTCAAAAACTTTAAAATTGTCCAAACTCCGTGGTTCAGTAATTCCAATTCTAGGAGTTTTTTCTAATGGATAATGCAGGAAATCAGACAAAGATCCATATTAAAGAATGCTCAAAAAAAAATTTATTCTATAGAGCATGTTTTATAAATCATATAACATCAAAATGTATGTATTTCAATAAATCTGAATGAGAATATATACAATGCAAACTGGTTATCACTGATTATGGAATTATGGGTGGTTTAATTATCTTAATCAAATAATTAAAATAATGTAATTTAAAATTAGCATAAAACATAAATGCCTTTTACTATATTTGGACAAATATAATCATGCCATAATCAAAATAGAGATAATTTCTACTCTCTAAAAATTTCCCTCTTATGCCAATTGGCAGCAGGGGACCATTGATTTCCTTTGTGTCACTATAAATTAATTTTGTATTTTCTAGAATTAGCTATAAATGTAATATTTAAAAATGTCTGGTTTTTTTTCATTCACATGTTTCTGAGATTTATCAGCATTGTTGCATGTATTAGCAGTTTGTTTCACTTTGGGTTGTTTCTGAAAACACAGTTTTTGAAAATTATTAAGAATGTTGATAAGAACATTTATGTACAAGTCTTTGTGTGGACATAGGTTTTCATTTTTCTTGGGTAAACACCAAGGAAGGGAATTCCTTATAAGTGCTTACTTTACTTTATAAAAACGAAAAATGGAAAAAACTGCCAACTGTTTTCAAAGTGGTGGTAAAATTTTAGAGTTCCAGTTGTTCCACAAACTTGCAAATGTTTGGTATTGTGTCTTTAATTTTAGCCAATTTAGTTGTTGTGCAGTGGTATCTTATGTTTTTAATGTTCATTTCTTTGATGGCAAATGATGTGGCGTGTTTTTCTTGTGCTTATTAGCCATTATTATTTCTTCCTTTATAAAGTGAATATTCTAATATTTTGCACATCTTTAAAATAACTGAGCTGTTTGTCTTCTCATTACTGAATTTTAAGTGTTCTTTATATATTCTAGATATAAAATATAAGTATTGTATTTTTTCAATTTGTGGTTTGAATATTCATTTTCTAAATGAAGTATTTTGAAGAGTGGAAGCTTCTAATTTTGATGAAGGTCAAAGAATCAATGTCTTTCCGTCTTGATTTATGCCTTTAGTATTCTGCTTAAAACATCTTGGACTACCTCAAGGTCATGAAAATTTTCTCTTATGGTTCACTTTAAGTTAATTTCTGGGTATAGCATAATTAAAGCTTGAGTTCCTTTTATATGGATATCTAATTCCAGCATCATTTGTTGAAAAACTTTCCTTTCCCTATTGAATTATCTTGGTACCTTTGTCAATAGTCAATGACCATTACGTGTTGTTTATATGCCAAGACCACATTGTCTTCTCAGTACTTTTTTTCTCTGTGTGCTCCAATTTAGATAGTTTCTGATAGTATGTATTCAAGCTCACTGTTTTTTTTTTTTCTACAATGCTTAATCTGATCTTAATCTCATCCAGTAAATTTTTCATTTTAGATATTTTGTTTTTGAGCCCTAGAAGTTCTATTCAGTTTTTTAAAAATTCTTCCATTTATCTCCACATTTTTCCATTAAAAAAATTATTGAGCATATTTATAGTGGTTATTTTAAAGTCCTTGTCTGCTAATTCCATCATTTTTGTCATTTTTGAATCTGTTTCTATTGACTGATTTTTCTCCTTATCATGGGTCATATTTCCTTGCTTCTTTCTATTTTTAGTAATTTTTGATGGGATATTTTTGAATTTCTGGATTTTGCTGTATTTCTTTAAAAAGTGTTGAACTTTGTTTTGGCAGGCAATTAAAAGAATTTTGGATCAGCTTTATCCTTTCCAGACTGGTGTACAGTAGCCTTTGTTTGAGTGCTAGTTTAGCCCTTGAACCAAGGTAAGCCATTTCTGGAGTCTCTATGTAATGACCTGGGTATTTATTTAGGTCTCTCTACTTTGGCTGGACAGACCTCTAATATCTTCTAGTCCTGAGTATGCTCAGGGACCATTCACCTTCTATCTCCCTAGCAGATGTTTTCTTGGCCTTGTAGATTTTTACCAGAGGCATGTATAGTTTAGTTTCCAGCAACAGACTCAATGAGCTATGTTCATTTTTGGAGCTCTTTCTCTGTTTAGCTCCTGCTCTACACTTGCATCAGCCGTAGTCCAACCTTTGTCTTCTCAACTCAGCAATATTCTGCTTCTATTCCCTGTGCCTGCACTATAAGGAAAATGCCTCCAGGCAGAGAAGCCAGGGTGATTATAGGTACCACCAAATTTATTTCCCTTCCCTTCTCTTTTGAATCACAATCCTATACTGCACTGCCTCTTGTCAAATGTCTATATTCAAATATTTTATATTTTTCCCAGTTTAAGGTAGGAAAGACAAGTCCAGTTTGAGTTACATTAAAAGAGGGAGTCCCTAATTATATTTTTACATATGTGTATGAATTAATTTTATAATTAAAATATGCATTAAAATCATTGGTGGTGATAGTAGTGCAACATTGTTAACATAATTAACAGCACTAAATTATATATTTGAACTTGGTTAAAAGGGGAAGTTTTAGGTTGTATACATGTTACTAGAATAAAAAGTGAAAAAGAAAAACAAAGAAAGCAACACACAGGAGTACATAACACAGGGAACCCGCATGTAAAGTGTGGGCTATAGTTAATAGTACAATTACAATAATATTCTTTCATCAGTTATAACAAAGATACCACACTAATGTAAGTTGTTAATGGGGTGTGTATATGACGACTCTGTATTTTCTGTATGATATTCCTTTAAACTTACAATGACTCCTTTTTTATTACAAACCAAAAAACTCAAAACACTGGTCATTCTGCATCTTGAACCAAAGTGAAGATGACACTATAAGCTAATTTAAGATAAAATATCAAACTTATGTGTTTCTTTTTTTCAAATTTTATGCAACTCTATTAGTAAAAGGGGGAAAAATAGCTATTATTTCTAGAGTGGTTAAAATCATTTTTGTCTGCTCTCTGTTCCTAACTCAACAATGCCATTCTACATGGCTGTAGTACTAGTTTTTATTTGTGGAGTTATGAAAAATACAGGCTGGGTACCCAAGCAGAAAAAGAATGTTGTCTTCAGAGCCAAATCCCCAGTGAACAGACACATCATCTCAAAACCGTGCAGCAGGTTTCAGTACAATTAATAGCTACTGACATTTTATAGATCCAAGCTTAACTAGCATAGAGAAAGTAATACATTTCCTTCCTTTTGTAGAAAGCTGCATATAATATATCTTTGAAGACAGGGTTGAGATTATCACCATGTTCTTCTATGGATAAATATGGGTGTTCAGTTTCTGAGTGCGTGGCAGAGTTTGCAGGTAATAAATTCACATAACAGTTAAAAATGCTACTTGTTTAGGAAAAAAAAAAACACATTGGCGGTGTATATTTCAGTTCTGTACACTCTAGTGTGGTGATTTACAGAGATGGTTCCTCCAGTAACTTCTGCTTTGCAAATTCATATTCTCTGCCCTGTAATCTAGCTAATCATGCAAGGGTTTGGGGGTGATGGGGGCAAAACTCACATATTCATTTGAATATGATGTTTAATGACAGGTGATGACAAATGAATGCTCAGGACTTAATGTTATTTGCCTTCTCCCCTTGGTACCCAATATTCTGATTTCTGCCTTCATAAACTCAGCTCAATATTTTTATTTCTGCACAATGAAGTTTGTCTCAATAAAATTAGTTCCTACAATTAGCTTCCTCAGCAATGATGTGCAAGCAGTAATGTGGCGATTTTGTACTAATAGCTGAAAGTGTGGTATCAGCTAATACCACTTTTCAAAGGTGCTTGTGTGGAGATCCTTAACTAGCTCATCAGATTAACAGATAAATCTCTGCAGATTCCCAGAAGCCCAAATAGATTTAGCACTCAGAAAAGCAAAGGTCCTTTACCTTATTTTATGCAATAAGTGGCATTTGTTGAACATTTACTATGTGGCAGGCATTGCACTAATGTTTTATGTACACTGTGTCATAGTGTCAAGCAGTTAAAAAACTAAGCCTGTATGAGCATAAAAGAGGTCAGCATAAGCTCACTTGGGGCAAGAGTGTGGGTAGCACTGCTGATGTTTAGGAACTGATAGCTCACAGGCAGAGAAGCAGATGGGATGGGGCATAGTCCCTGCTCAAACTCCAATTAACTGAGGGCTCCGGAGACACCCAGGTTCTGCAGCTGTGGCAGATAGCTCCGAAGTTTGGTGCCTTGCCAATGGGCCCTACTTTGGAGACTGTGCTCCCGAGTGTGACAGAGTTGGACTCAGATGTGACTTCTCTACACATGCCTCTTATGTCCCTTTTGTTTGAACCTATAGTTGGTCCTGGAGTTGGTATATGTACATCCAGGAGACTTGAATCTTTGGGCTGTCCATGTGCCAGATGGGTCCTGAGCATCAGCAGAGTTGTAGCACGTACTCTCCAGTTCATTGGACTCACCCAGGAGAGCTGACAGGAGGTGAGGATGAACAACCACTACACCAAGGAACCGAGAGAGTCCACAACTGCAAGCCAGAGTCCCATCCATCATCTAATTGAGAGGAATTGAAGTCCCTCTCAATTAGAGGTGGAGTGGACATCACCATCCCAGAATCCTCAGGATTGGTGAATAAAATATGGACTAGAGTAGACTTACTGGTGTTCTACTATAGACTTATTGTGATTGTAGCAATGCAAGAAATTATGTCATGGATGTGGAGACAGTGGCCACTGGAGGTGCTGAAGTCAGGGTGAGAGAAAAAAAGGTATAATATGGGGGCATTTTCAGGACTTGAGATTGACCTGGATGACATTGCAGTGACAGATACAGGCCATTATATATCCTGTCATAGCCTACAGAATTGAGTGGGAGAGAGTGTAAACTACAATGTAAACTAAGTCCATGCTTAGTGGAAATGCTCCAAAACGTGTTCATCAATTGCAATGAATATATCACACTAATGAAAGAAGTTGTTAATGTGGGAAAAAGTAGGAGGTCTGGGGAGTGGGGCATATGGGAATCCCTTATATTTGTTTATGTAACAATTTATGTGATCTAAGTCACTTTTAAAAATAAATAAAAAATATATTTTAAGAAATCTATGGCATCTATTTAACAATTTACAGGCTACAGATGATACATTATAAATAGTACCAAAGATCTGATCCTATGATGTGGTAAGGTTGCTTCCATCACTGGAGGCAGACAAACAAAACTTCTGTTACCTAGTCCCTCTTCTTTCCTGCTCTCATCCTGCCACGAAGAACTAAATCTTTGAATAGCTGAAATATCTATCCTACTCTTGGGAGAAAGTAGGGGAGTTCTCTTGTTGGTACAGACAGGTTGGCCCATATTAGTGTCTGCATTTGGAATCATTTTATAGTCGTTCCATTGATAACCAAACACCTATTAAAAATAAAAAATCAAGCACAGAGCACATATCTAAGCCATGCAATTTGCTAGGTGGAACATAATAAGAAATAAAATGTAGATCTTACCCTCAGGATGATTCCAATTTGGCATATAGTAGCAGTAGAGTACAATATAAAACTAACTATAATTTAAGGAAAATATGAGAATATATATTTAAATAGGATTCAGAAAAGAGAAATAAAAATATAAAAACCGTCCTGGTTGTGAATTTGCATTTGAAATAAACCTTAAAGTTAACATAGTAAATTTACTAGCGGAGCACCTTAAACTTGGGAATGTTTCTACTACTTTGATATTCAAATACAAGTGTTCCAAATGTGTACTTTACCTTTTAACTATATTCTGAGTGGTTTATCTTGTTGTTGTTGTTGTTGTTGTTTTTAATTAATTATCAGTCCTTCTAATTAGTCCTGGCCATTTATATTAACTTGACAAACACATTCAACCAATTTATCAGACTTAGAATAATGTCATTGTTTGTCATTGTCAAGTCTTTCTTCAGAAAGATCCTAAACTAAAGCTTTTAAACTTGGAAAATTCCTGTAAACACACTAAGTATCTACCAAATTGTCAACCCACATTTTGCTGGTCCACTCTAATATAGGATGAGGCTTCTAATGCACTCAAAATCAACCCTGAACCACTAACTAATGGCGAACAAAGCAGGTGAAGCTCACAAAGATATTTGAAAGGCATTTGTTCACTTTAAAATATCACACATAGATCTATACACACTGAGAGTGTGCAGACTACTTCTAGTAACCCTCAGAACCAAAACAGAGTCTACTCATAGGACTTTAGGGTCCATGAAGGAAATAAAAAGCAGTCCTTCATAAGGAGTGTAAAATATTCACCCCCTTAAAAATGAATTACTGTTTTTGACATTATAATACCATTACATAAGATGTTACCATTGTGGGAAACTGGGTGGAAGGTACTTGGGACCTCCCTATATTATTTTGGCAATGTTCTGTGGATCTAAAATTATTTAAAATATAAAGTTTTAAAAAATACATTACCAAACATCCAAGGAGCAATACTAAATTTAACTGAAGAAAAGATATTGTGCTTAAAGAAAGAAAAGAAAAAAAAACACACTTTTCTTCTCCCTTCACATTTTCCTCTATAAGAAACAGTAGGTTTTGAAAGCAGAATCCAATTGTGATAGGAGTCAGAATACTGATTCCTTTCATTCCCTGTGGTTGAGTATATTATTTGAACTGCTTACTGCAACATCCCAGGGGAGAGTTATTTCTTGCTGGTTTTATTCCGTTGGCAGCACCTTAAGAATACTACTTACTTTTGGCCTTCGCAAGAGTGCTCTGGCTATTCTCTGAAGAGCTTACCCTCAAGGGCAAGGGCAAGACCACTGGCAAAGGCTAGGCTTATGGCCAGATTGCAGAGCTGGAATGGAAAAAAAATGTAATTTCCTAAAAATGGGTAAGCACATTCTATGACCTTAGATCTGTTCATTTCTTGCTCAAAAATTCCTGGGTCTATCATGCCCAATGATAGATCTTGCCAACATACCTCTGGGAAATCCATGGCTCAAATCTTATTGACATCTGAAAGATGCAATTATGCTAGTACTGCATAATGGTTCTTACCTCTTGATCCTCACCTGTAGCCAGGATGATAGAGACACTGGAATTAGCAGATCCCTTGGAGCACATACTAAGTTTGGCAGGTTTGTAGCAATGTTCTTTCAAGCTGGCCATTCCTACCTCTTCGTCTTGAGGGTTTATGGGAGTTATATCAACCTCAGGTGATTAAGAACTAATTATAAATGTATATCATCAAGCTAAAAAGTATATAACCATTTTGTACTATGTTTCAGAAAGTGAGGAAAATACTATAAGATACCACTTAAATTGTGTTTTCACAAATGACAAAGGATTTGTCCATATCTTTACCTCTTATCCTTTGTGACCAAGTAATAAGTTGCTTCCTGAGGTACCAACTCAGGTGATAGTGGGAATGAAGGGAAAATACCCTGACTTCTCCCTTCTTTCTACTCTTTAATTACTTCTTGGTATCTCCCGTTAGCTCAGTCCAGTTGCAATTAATAAATAGATGCTTTGATGAATAAAAAATGCACACTTGCATGAGAGAATATAATAATATCCACCATTCCACAATTATTGCACACCTTTTAAAAGACAGAGGAATCATAATTCACTTCTATTTAGTTTCAGTTTCAGTTTCAGTTTTTAGTTTCAGTTTCACTGTCTGGAAACTCCAGATAAGGAAGTAGAAAGAAAGGAGCACAATAAAATACAGGTCACAGCCCAAAATGCAAATGGTGGACCAAATACCTCATATTCTCCTAGTAGCATAGTTTTCAAGTTTCAGAACCCACCAGTCACAATTTCTACGGACACAATTTTAACAATTAAAAGAAAAATGCTCATTAAAAACAAGACATTGATACCTGCATTCCTTCAAACATCTCTGTGCTTCAGTTATGCAGTTTGTGTGTGTGTGTGGTGTGTGTTTTCTTATCATCATATAGCCATTCTATTCCTTGCCTTCCTGCTGACGATGACCTTCAGTATATCCCACAAATACGAAGCATTTCTTTGTTACTGCTTAGCAATGCTTCTTGAATTCCAGGAAATTTTATTCAATTTGTTGGTTGTATAGAAGCCTATGACCATACACACACACACACACACACACACACACACACACATATGTATGTATATGACAGTTTTTAAATTGTGGAGAATATTAAAGCTATCTTCAGAAAAACACAGAAGACGTGTAAACATATACTACATCCAGAATAGATGTGCTTACATTTTATATTAAGGCCATAATGAAACTGTTAAAGACTCTATTTCAATATTCTATAGAGGATGTTCTATTGTATTAGAAACAGGACCCTTAAGGAAGGAATTTAGGAACAAAATTTGTCTAGTATTTTCATTTTCTAGCTATTTCAATCTATTGCTAGTTGAAATAAGCTATTAGAGAAATGCAATTAAACAGTAAATGGGAGATGAATAAGCACAAATTTATAATTTATTCAACACTGACTATATGTCTTTTTTCCCCTATAAAGTGCACACATTTAATTTGACAGTTTAAGCAATGAGACTAAAATTATGGAACCTACTGAAATATGGGTTATTATATCTTTTTTTAGAGGAGGGTAGTAGCAGGGATGCCAGGAATTATCTCAGAAATTATGAGAAAACTGAGGCCAAAATACAAATACAGACATAGCCTTTATGAGTTCTATGCAATTTGTCTTAACTAGTCATAATTTATAACTTCTGTTTCCACACTTTCTGTCACACATATATACACATATTCGCTCTTTAGGACTCTCCTTCTATCATTGGGACTTTTATTCATTTGCTGTCCTTAATGTAAACTGATTCTGAACTTAGCAAACATTTATTGAGTACCTACCACCTACTCTTATAGGACATGGAGATTATTCGGTGGACCAAATATAGTCCTCCAGATCACCATAGCTAAACAAAAATATGGAATATACACATATGATTGTATATATATATATATATATATACATATACACATATATATATATATATATATACGTAAGCAAAAAACACTGTGATGATTGCTGTTTATGGGAAATACGGGATGCTGAGTAGATACAGGAGAAAGAATTATCTTCTTCTTGAGAGTAAGTGCTTGAAACTTTAATAGAGAGGTAAAAAGCTGATATTTGGTTGTTTGAATAGTTCTTAAGTAAGAATGACTAACAGTCACATAAGTTGCTACCTACCCAAGGCCCACCTTAAACCCACGACAGACTTTTCTAGTGGATAACAACACAATTTTGGGCTTCATTCAGACTCAACATCATGATCCTTCTCGAGGAGTTTCTCCAAGCAGCTAACATAAACTGGAGGTATCTCATGAAATGGCATCTTGAGTCCCAGGGATTAATCTACTTGAGAAACATGTTAAACAAGTATGATGCACCAAGTACTACACAGATTGTTGAAGATAAAGACATAATAAGACAGAGCCTGTATACTCTTAGATATTGTAGGTTTGGTAAATAGACATGTAACCCAATCATAGGGCAGTGTGGCAAATAGTGGTCAATACGCAGTGATGCAGGAGAAAGTAAAGGAAATGGCTACATTTAGAGATAGGGAAAAGGTGTCATAGAAAGACTGATGTGTAACTAACTGGTGTCTTAAAGGATGAATGAGAGATAATCAAGTAGACAAGAAGATAAAAGAGCAAAAGCACATACAGTGGGTTGCCTAGATTTTATTACTTGGAAAATTCAAGGAATTGTTAGACATTTACAATTAGAAGAGATTGGCCTATGTTGAGGTGGGAGAGAGAAATGAAATATAAGGGCGATAGGGAAGTTCCTGACTCAGTCATCTCGCACAAACAAAATACACAGTCTGTGTTCAGGGAAACTGCAACTGTTGTCTTGTGTGGAGGCACTGAGAGGGCTGCTGGGCTATCCCTGCTCAGTCTCACTCTATGCAGACCCAAGGATAAACATGAGGATGTCCATAGAATGGGCTGAAAAAGGGGGACTTCCAAAGAGGCAGTAGAAGCTGCCTTTATTCAAGAGAATCCTTTCTTAGGCATGGAAGGTGAAACTTGAGATGTGCATGTACTATGTCCTTAGGTATATGTGATTTGCTGAGTGAATCTCTACAAAAACAGGCCAAACTAATGTATTCCCACAAGCTAGGAAACAGTGATTTGAGATATGAGGTAATTTTGAAAGAGAGCAGTCAAACTGCATTTACAGAATTTTTGTGTCTACCAAATAGCACATGTTAAGACAAAACTATTCAAGTTACAACACTGAGATGTTAGCAATGGTCTTGCCCACTCCTTCTCCTGCATGTGGGCCACAGGGTTAAGGGACATCTGTCAACCATAAGCTAACACTTTTTTTTCCTGATGGCTTGGCCTAATATCTACCCAAGGAATATAAATTT
Organism: Cabassous unicinctus; assembly: GCA_029593785.1. NCBI lineage: Eukaryota > Metazoa > Chordata > Mammalia > Cingulata > Chlamyphoridae > Cabassous > Cabassous unicinctus. Next base: position 31,734 of record JAQZBX010011726.1, on the reverse strand, counting down.
TTCTGCAGTGTGGTACCAAGAAAGCAGAAATTACCAAACCCTGGGACATATTTCTTGAGTGAATGAATGAATGGCTGAATTTATTTAATTCAAAGTGGGATTTTTTAAAATTAAAACACATACACACCAGCGAGAGGGAAAACTTTAAGCTACTATTATTTCATCATATCTTAGGGTGATTAATTTCTTAATCTTTCTTAAAAGGTGTGCCCAAGGACTCTGGATAAGAACAAGAAGGACGCACTAATAAAGGAAAGGATTAGTGGAGATTGCAGGGCTCATTCTCTAAATAAAAACAAATGTACAAATAACAACATCAAAATCTAACTCTAACTTCACAGAATTACTTTTTTTCACTGAAAAAATAGTGTACAACTATTTAATGGTCATTTAAACTCATGTGTGATTCCATGAGGGATGTTGTGAAGGGTTTAAGGTATGAAGCACAATTTATATTCTATTTATTATATATAAATCTACTTTTACTCTCATTCCCTTCTACAAAGAACAGAATTGATTTTCTCCTTGCAACCATGCTTCTCCTCTTAGTAAACATACTTTGGATGGAGCTTATCCTTTCTTCCTCGTGTTAAGAGCAAACACGTAACCTGTGAATAGCCAATAAACGTATTCCATCCTTTTGTTCCAATATTCCATCCTTGTGTCCCAATAATTGGTTTGGGATCTGTGATATAAGAAAAAATAAGGAGCTATATTAACTCTTAGATTCTGATTAAAACTATTAGGAAAGAGAAATTAAAATGTGAGGATATAACCCTGGAGGTATTGATGGACCACCCAGAGGGGAGAGTACATCTCAGAATGGGGCTAACACTAGAAAAGAAAGTAAAATTTCATGGTAAGAAACAATTTCTAAACAGTGTTTTTGAGAACTTGGATTTAGTCACCACTGACTTTTTCTAGTTGCATGACCAATACATGGAATTTGCTCTTGTTTTCTCTGACTGTTGGATTGTCTGTCATTTATAACCAAAATAATCTTTCTGCTAGAATAACTGTAATAAAATACAAAATGTAGTGATTAAAATTAGAAGGGTGAAATGCGTATAAGCATGAAGGAGTAGAATTCTACTCTTGTGAAATTAGGAAGGTATCCTTAAAAAAAAAAAAGGCATCCTTAAAAAAAAAAAGGCATTTGATATTATTTTTTAAAGATGGGTAACATCATGATGGGGGTAAGGGAATTTAACCTAACTTAGAGGATATGGTAAAATTAAAGGCACTGGGATGCAAGGGTACAGAGAGTATTCTGAGAAATGGGTAGGATATAGAAGGCAAATAACATTTTAAAAATGTTATTTTGGAAGGAAGAACAGAAGACGGGGATTAGAAACATGAAAATTGAAGCAAGAAAGACTCCCTCAAGATTTGATACTCAAATTGTGAAATATACAAGCCTTGGCTAAGGAGGCTTAGTTTGGGTCCAAATTAACATAAGTTAAAGCACAAAATATTATGACAAAAAGAGCTATATTCTATGGTGATAAAAATAACAGAAACACAAGGAAAGGCACCAACATATATTGTCCTTAATGCATTCTCATTCAGATGAATAGTTTTCAAAGAGATTTCAGTGGCTTTACAGAGGCGTCTTCCTATACTTTCACTGAACTGAATTTATATTAAATTAGAGGTATCTCAGAGCCTGTATCACTCAAGTCACTTTATAAATAAAGGTGGCCCCAAAAAGTCACTTCAGAGAGAAAATCTATTGCATACCCAATTTCCCATTGCTTTAGCTAATTATACAAAGGATAGACCTCTAAACAGTGGAGCCAATACAAGAGAGACTAATTGACCTTTGCTTCTTGACTAAGGACCTTTTGCTTGATAGGAATATCTGTGACAATCTGATCTGGATTTATATATATTTAAAATGGGAAAGAAGTTGAAGTTTTTCAGCTATTGATAGAAGTGAAAATAAGAGGTACCACGAAATAGACCTGGGGCCAAAAATTTCACAGGGAGTCAAAATCATGCTCATGGCAAGATAAAATTATGTGGGAAAGGAAACTACGCATAAGGAGTCAAACCCAGATGGTAGTAGAGAGAAAGAAAAAAAATGTGACTTTTAGCAGAATTATATTAACAGTGAAGCATGAGAGTAAAGATTCACATTTTCTGGCTAGGCCGCAGAGGTCTGAGGAACTGTTCTGAATCCCAGAACAATCATATCATCCATCTTGAACTAGCTGGAGTAGATCTTTTTTTCTTTACAGTTAAACAAGTTTTAATATACAAACACACTTACTCAGACATGTTAACACATATTAAATATCTTCAATATGCTGTAAAGTTCATTATGAAAATGAGGAAAACTGTTTTACTTGTAGAAGAAATGAAAATGTATCCCTAGGAAACTCTACATTTCAATAAAATATCTTACTCTAAAATTGTGAATCCTGAGGAGAACTGTATTTTCAGAATTGTGTTGGCTTTATCTCATGTCAACTATTGGCTATTTTCACCACTGCACTTAATCTCATCTAGGTTCACTCCTGTTGGAGTTAACCTCAAGTTTCTAGGATCAAGGATGGCAATATTTTCATATGATAACAACAACAAATCAAACAAAATTGACTTAGAAATAAGCATGACAATTACTTTCAAAGTCCTTTGAATAAGTCATTTAGATGGTGATTAAAGCAGACAACTTTTAACGTATGTATAAATTATGACTGGACTCGAGTAATTTCTCCTATACTCTCACAATATAGTTAAAATCTACTATCAAAATTCTGTGAGCACAAAATCAATTGTGGAATGAGAATTTTAAACCTGATTAAAGGGGATAGGTTTGGGGCACACAGATATGGGAAGAGGTCCGTGACTCCATATGTGTACGATGGTATAGAAATTATATATCTGGTATATCTATGACCTGTTATCTTTAAGTCATATATAAGGACTGTTACAACTGGTGGAGTATAAAACCATTTAAAAGCATTGTTGAATCCATGACAGAATGTGTGTCCTGTATATAAATCTTATTAATGAATTGATGAAAGATGACTGATCTTGAGAGTAAATATTTGATATTTCAAAGGCTTCCTAATATTTAAAAAGGAAAAATCATTTCTATGTGATATAAAACATAATGGACTTTAAAAATATCAAAGAAAGTTTTAAAATATAAACCAATTTGAAGGTGACATACATTTATAAGCCATGTTAAATAAGTTTAGGGCATATCTGCTAGTTTGATTAAAAACCTTGGTGTGGCAGTTTGATATTATTTATGAATTCCAAAAAGAGATATTGATTATATCTGTAAACTGATCTGTTCCTCTGGGCGTGATACCCTTTGTATTAAATTCAGCTGAGAAATCTTTGATTAAATTATGTTAAGATTAGGGCTTTGATTTGACCACATCATTAGGGCATGCAGGGTTGAGTTCCCGTGCCCTTGGTAGGCTGATAAAACAGACTCTCATGCAGAAGAAGAAATACATGGAAGAGAGATGAGCCTGATAGTTTGCAGCTGAAGAGAATAGAGCAACTGAGAAGCCTGAGAGACGAGCCTTATGCCAACCTACAGCTGAAATTGGAAGAAGCTGGGACCATGCAGCCTTGAGAGGAAGAAGGAAGGCTGAACCCTTGCAGACATTGCTGGCCATCTTGCTTCAATATATAGCAAATGACTTTGGGTGTGAAAGTACCTCTTATGGTACCTTGAGTTGGACTCTTTAGGGTCTTGTGATGGTAAACTTTTACTTCAAATAAATATCCTTTATAAAAGCTAACAGATTTCTCATACTTTGCATTAGCACCCCTTTGCCTGACTAATAAACCTGGGTACCAATCTTGCCAACATAATACCATACCCTTACCAGATAGTTCCAAATTCTAGCTGCTTTGTTCATAGTCTATTCTTTAATTTGTTATTTTTTCAACCATGGTAGGGTAATTGATGGCAGAGAATGGCACTGAGTTACAGTTACTGCAATGGCAACTGGACACAACCCAATGCCTCTCATATCTAGGTGGAACATACAGTGATCAACCATAATGAATTGCTGGTAGCTCAATCTATGAACATAATTCATCATTCAAATTAGGATAAAGAAAATACTGTGAGTATCATCTTTATCACACAGTGAAGATCATGGCATGTAAAAATAGCAAATTCTTTGTGAAATAATCAAGGAAATAGTTAAATTTCTATATCAGATATTTCTACTGTTAGATGTTAAGAAGCACATCAAACCATAAATTGTTCTTTATAGAGGAAAATTAAAACAGATTTTGATCACACTTGAAACATTAAAATATCTGGACTTACTGATAGTTGTAAATTAGTAGGAAGAGAAGGGTCCCAGTTACTTCACTGTGACAGACATAGTTATCCAATAGTTCAAAGACAGGGAGAAGATGGTATATGTGACAGTTTGAAGCTTTTTGTGGATCCCAGAGAGGATCATGTTCTTGAAGCTAATCCATTCCAGTGATGTGGGGCCCTTTAATTGGAATGGATTCAATTGGGAATCTTTGATTGGATTGCTTCAGTAAGGCATGACCAAGGGTGGGTCTTGGTCCTCTTGTTGGAATCCTTTATAAACAGAGGACTGAAAGTAGAGACATACAGAATAAAAGAGCAGAGGCAGAGAAACCCTGAGAGGCTGAAAGAGAGTTTCCGGAGGCCTGAGGCTGGAAACAGTGGGGTACAGAGGCCCCCAAGAGGCTGAGAGAGAGAGACCTGGAGGAGAGGGAAGAGACAGCCATATGCCTACTTTCCCACAGCTGAGCTCAGGGAGAAACTATGCCTGGAAGGCAAGGTAGAGACCTCGGCAGAGCCGACATTGTGCCTTACCACATGGCAGTAGTCCAGGATCACCAGCAGCCAACCTTTGGTGAGATGGCGTCTCTAATGATGCCTTGATTTAGACATTTTCAGAGCTTCAGAACTGTAAGCTGTATACAATTCATCCTCAGAGTCCAAAGACAGCATCATTAGAAGGCAAATCTATAGATAGATAATTTAAGGAGATTGTTTACCAGGACAAAGTTAGGCAAGGAAATTGCAGTGTAGGAGTACGTAATAAGTCCTACTGAGTCTTTTCAAAGACCCGAGTAGCCTCATTTAATGGAAACAATGCCTTAAATCAGAACATAATCAAGTTCTCAGTAAAGAGTGTGTCATGGGGTAGATAACCAAGGCAGGCTCAAATTGGTCTCAGGAGTGCAGAATGAAGCGATTCTCCAAGTAACATTAAGTAACTATCTCAGAGGCAATGCACACATTGGTTAGAGTGCCAAGCGTTTTTGCCAAAGATCTGAATTGAATACTGAGCATCTCACTTACTGAGTTTAGTAACCTTGGCTATTTATCTTAAATTCTCTGATCTATAGTTTATTAATTTCAAAATGGATTTAATAACAGCTATCACATTCACTTGTTGTCAAGATCAAACTAGAAATTGTAGGTAAATACCTGGTAATATTGACTGGCTCATAATAGGTCCTTCATAAATCAGCATTTTTATTTTTGCCAGGAAAATCTTCATGGACTCCCAGGGAAGCACTCTAGCAATCCATGCTTGCATATTTTCCACAAAGTGAGAGGTCCATGGAAATATCGACCTCTCCAATTATACCATCCAGAAATATCTATCTCTGCTATTTATTGGCTAGGATCTCTTTTGGGATTAGAGAAATCAAGATAAGATGCTGGGAGAGTTGTTTTATGGCATGGATCTCACTGTAGGAAAAGTCCTTGGAAGACCGGGAATCTGGAATGTCAATACTAAGCAAGTTGAGATTTGTACAACAAAAAGTTCAACAACTTAGAGAGCTGGGCTAATTGAGAAAGTAGAAGAAAACAATGTTTTTTTACACCAACAAGAGCAGTCTTTAATTAATTTTGATACTAACCTATTCCAATGTGATATGTGTCAGCAGAAAGGATCAGAGAGAATAGTAAAATTGATTGATGAGATCTAGGAAAGCTCTCTTTTGTCAAGCACCCAGCACTGTTAAAGGGAGAAAGATACAGGATTTGGAGGGCTTGATAAGTTCAGTTCTCTACTGTGTATCAGGAATAATTTCTCGTGAAATTCTACCATTATGTCACTCATATCTTTTTTAAATATACCATGAAAGTAGTTTTCTGAAGGACAAATCCGTTTCCTACATAGTTTCTTACTAGGAGGAAATAGTTTGACCTTGACAGTGCATATAAGCATTCAAATCACTGGAAAGAATCCTCATTCATAAATTAGTATCTCAAGTTTATGTACCAGTTCAATGTGAATTTAGTAATTACGACTTAATCAAGTAAAAGCACTTTGAATGCACAATTTCAGGTTCTGGAAATTTGAGCGTCACAATTCTAGAATGTGGTGAGACAGGCCCTGCCTAGATTATCTTCAGCATCCCTTTTTTACAATCTTCAAACTGAGAAAAAAAAACCCATGTTTATCTTTATCTCAGAGACAGCCTATGCTGCTGCTGCTACTGCTTCTGTTATTGACATCTTGAATACGCAAATATCATGCACGCAGTGCAGTCTTTAAATCCCACTCCAAAATGATACATGGAGATACATTTTGGGAACAGTTGGTGTTTCTGTAATCTATTACATTCAAAATATTAGAGATGTGTTTGAAACACCTCTGTTTCCAATAATAGTGTGTTCTTGCTAGTTTAACCTTAGGATAAAATTTCCTCATGTTTATTTCCACTGGGTAAAATAATACATCCTTTTATTTACCTATACCTACATCTTTTGAGCTTTAATGAATATATTCCCAGTTCTAATATTATATAAGTTTTTGTGAGTGACTAACATAGTTAGTGTTAATGATTTAGAATTGTTTCCTGTCTCTGGACATGGCTTTATGAATAATGCTTTATAACATATTCTCCTCCCTATAAGCTCCCTATAGCAGAAAATTACACATTTTATTCCTGAATTTGTAATTCTACATGTTTATTATAAAGAATGTGGAAAGTTATGTCATCATTACAAAGAAAATTATACAGATTTACTAAAATCCCATGTTAGTGTCTCAGCAGGTTGCATTTATCTAAAGGTTACCTTGTCCTTCAGGAATTCAAAAATAACTAACCTTTCAAAATTACGTGTGATTTCCCTAACATCATCATAAACCACATATTTCACAGAGTTTGGTATTATGCCAGACATTAACTTGATATATTATCTATTTAACTTTTATTATTACTTCAGTCCAAATGTCACCTTCTATTGACAATAATTCCAATGAAGTTATTTCTTTTTCTTTCTTTTTACTGCTTACATAGCTTGTGGTTAATCAACCATAGCAGAGTATTTAAATAAAATGAGACCACGATGTAGAAACAAGTTCTCTAAACGGAGGACTGCATAAGAGTGAATACGCAAATATGAAATGCCGAAGCACAAGACAAGATAAAGTGAAAAATATCCTGGGTTATTTGTAAAACACAAAATGATACCTACAAAATTCTACTGTAGGATGACAGCAACCTATTATAATTCTCAAGCATAAAGATGGACAGGCTGGCTTCTATGAGAAAGCAAAGAAACTTCTCATAAATTCAGACTGGATGATGCTTTTTATAAAATACAGTATATAGTCCTTTCAACTTAACTGTCTTTATGGTTGCTCCAGATCTTTTATGAGAGAGCACAGATTCTTCCCATGATAATAATTTTGATGCTAAATTTATTTCCATATATAAAACTTAAAACCACACTGTTCACATTGCCCACTTGTCTCACTTCTCTAAGTGTCTTAGTTTGCCAAGGCAACTATGACAAATACCATGTAATGGGTTGTCTAAAGCAACAAAAGTTCATTGTCTAACAGTTTGGGTGGCTAGAAGTCCAAAATCAAGGTCCCAATAGGCCATGCTTTCTCTCAGAGTCTACAGTGTACTGGTGCTGGCTTGCCACAATCTTTAGGGTTATTTGGCTTACATTTCTTTCTCTGTCACTTACCTATTCCATGGACCAGGAAACCAGACTCCTCTAAAGATAATTTTTTACTACACTCTAAAATGTTATGCTGTTTGAATATAAATTTCATATGCAATTGTTTTAAACAAATTGAAAAGAAAGCAATTGTCCTTCCTTCTCTTACATTATAGTAGAAAGATTAGTCCCCCAAATCTCTTTCATCCTTAGTCCAATGATATTTAGAACCATTCCTCAATTGAAAACTGAAAAAAAAAAAAAAAAAAAGCAAATGTGTATGTATATACAAGTTATAAAGACTACCAAAATTGATCTTATTTTGGCAGAGTTTCACTAGATTGATGTCTCCCAATTATCTTATTGTGGCATACATAGAAACTAATATTTGTAAGACACAGTGGGGCAAAGAGATAAGGCTGTTGGTGGCCAGAGGTGGCCAGCTTTGGGGCTCTGCCCAGCCACTCTGAGGGTTGAGTTTATCAATATCTTGGCACACTTATGTCCTTCTCCACAGCACGCTGACTCAAAAATCTGAGCCTTAAACAATTGTAATACAGAAAAATAATTGTAATACGGAAAAACAATTATAATACGGGGGCTTTTTCGGGACTTGGGAATCATCCTGAGTGAAGTTGCAGCGGCAGATATAGGCCATTTTATATCATCACATAACATGCAGAACTATGTGGGAGTGAGTGAAGACTACAATGTGAACTATGGTCCATGCTTAACAGCAAAGCCCCAGGATGCATTTATCGATTGCAATGAATGTGCCACACTAATGAAGGATGTTAATGTGGGAGGGTGTGGGAGGTGAGGGGAGTGGGGCATATGGGAATCCCTATATCTTTTGTGTAACATTTATGTAAACTAAATTTCTTTTTAAAAAAAAATATAAAAAGTAAAAACTGTTGGTTTCAGTACAAGTTATGGCTCTAAGCTTTTTCAATTTCTATAGCTGTTTCTCCAGCCAAAGCAAAACCTATACTTTTTGTAGCAGATGTAAAGCCCAGTAAATAAGATTTTTTTTGCTAAAAAGCACACCCACAAGAAAGGGAAATTATCTGAGGAGTTGCAACATAGCTTCCCAACACCAAATGATTGTTGTAGAAGTAATGGAAATAGGAATAGAGGTAGTGTAGCCATTGTAATGGCTCAGATATGTTGCTTCCATTTCAAATGAATTTAATCCTCTCAATGCTAAGATAGATAGTAGTTAACAGAAGAAGAAACTGAGGTACTAGAAGTTAAGTAACTTATCACAAATGACTCATTCAAGAAGTGGCAGAACTTGAAATACAGGTTGCTCCAACCTAAGGGTTATGTTGATTATGTTCCTTCATAACAATGTTGAATTTTTTTTCCAGAAAAAAAGCACACACATAGATCAAAAATCCTAAATCATGTTGCACCATTGAAATTAAAAAAATATTTCAATTTTCTTTCTGTTTTCTCTGATTCTGCCTTAATTCTCAATAGGAAGTAGTTGAGAATTTGTGAAAGCTATAAACTAATTGACAGGTTGGGAATGGGAAGGAGAAGAAAATTGTTAATGAGGGGAAAAACAGCCCAAGATCAGGATGTACTGCAAAAGTGAGGGGAAAAAAACAACAACAGAAAATTATAAACCCGAAGGTGGAAGGAAGAGTGCATAAGGACTGAGCAGCCGCTGCTTTGACCAGGGACCTGTGTCTTCTTTGCTTCTGTTCAGTAGGAAAGCTGGGCAGCAGGAGTCATCTGCTCCTCCCTAAGTGAAACAGTGAGGATGGAGTGCTTGAATTTATTGGAAACATTTTTACCAGGTAGACAGTTGTATTAAAGGTTTCTTGGAGTGACTTTGATAGACAGTCCATAGAGAGGAAAATAATGAAAAAAAACGAAAGAAAATTGGAGGCTCTCAGAGTTGCACTGGAATACTAAGGCTGTACTTCTCAAAAATAAAATTAAACAAACAAAAATCATTCTAAACTGCCATGCCTCTCAAAGATTTTGTAGCCCATGAACTATTTTTCCCTTCCTCATCAGAGAGAGTATATTTGGTTGCTTATTAACCTGCCATTCAACAGCTAAGCCATATGTTTATAGATCAGTGCCAAGATTTAATTTGCCAAATTCTCAAATACTGGTTCCTGGGCACTGGGGATTGAATATTTCCTCGTTCATCCTCCAATTGCTATGAATTTATCCCAAGGCTGAATCAAATACACCCCACTAGACAAAACCCAGGAGAAGAATAATTTCGCAAATTCTCTGGGCTTCTGTTGTGACTATGAGGCCCTGCTTTCTGCTGAAATTTCTATTTTATTAGCATTAACTCTCCCTGACTATTCTCTTCTCTCTGCTTAAGCCTACTCAATGAATCCTTTCTGTATGTCTGCAAAAGTATACCATCTGGTAGGGCATTTTGCATCAGCATATACCACGCAGAACTGTGTGAGAGAGAGGGTGGTCTATGATGTGAAATGTGGTCTATGCTTGGTGGCAAGGCCCCAGGATGTGTATATCCATTGCGGGTGATGTGCCACACTGATGAGGGATGTTGGTGTGGGATGTTGTGGGAGATGTGGGAGGTGGGGAACATGGGAATCCCTGTAATTTCTGAGTAATAATTAGGTAATCTAAGCACCTTTAAAAAAAAATATATATATATATATAATAACATTTATGTAAGCAAATGAACATATATGCATATGTATTTATATATCATCTTACAAATATTGGTATGTATTGTGAAAATTTTTGATTTTTACCAACAATAAAAAAAATAAAAAAGAGAGAACATGAAAAAAAAAAAGTATACCATCTGGCACATATGAAAAATTGAATAACAGGAATGACATTTTAATTACCCATGGTGGTTACAGTATTATTCTCTGAATATTTTGAATACTAGTCATTGGGAAAAAGCAAATGATAGTTTTTTTGTTATTGTTTTTTGGCTTACGAGCCCATTTTAAAGGATCTACTAATATGGAATATATTTGAAAAGCATGGGTTAGAACAGAAGAGGGCTACTATGTTATTTAACGGCTTTTCCACAATGTTTGATGAATCACCTGTGGACACAGCTTGCTCATGTACCACCATGAGCATCATCAGCAAAAACACGAAGAGAAGAAGCTGGTAATAACTGTGCTCTGTGGAAGCCAATCCTATAATATTCACTAGGGCTCTCAGAGGCCTTGATCCAACTCATCAGGTTCCATCCAACACTCCCTGACTGAAAATTGTACTTGAGAAAAGATTTGAGGCCAGTGATAATTTCCATGACTATATTAGTACATTGCATTTTAGAAAAAATATGATAAGCTCCAAATACATATTTCTGGATTCATCCACTTCTACGCAACTGCAATTGTCCAGCTTCTACAACCTCTGACAATTCACCATCCCCATACAATACCCAGTGTTTTCTTGTCTATGATTTTTATTCACAGTGTATTCTTTAACTTCTTTATTTATTTGTATTAAAATCCAGTATTTCATGGCTACCTGATCTATGCATAGTTACTTAGCCCTTACTTGATTATTCATTTTATTTAAAACTCTCTTTCTACTGTAATATCAAGAACTTTGTTCCTAAAATATTATTGTATTATCTCTTGTATGGTGATAATTTGTACATATGTCTTTTTTCCCCACTAATTCATTATAACAGTGGCATGTTATATCTTTGTACAGTCCTTCTTGCCCCTTCCACTGTCCTTCTCCCCTGAGAATAGGTGAATATTATTTAGGGCATAGGTGTTTAAAAATAATTTATTGAATTGTGCTAAGTCCATGTCTTTTCATCAATTTTTATTTACTTTTTCTTCATTTATAAAAGACCAACTTTTGGGTTTGTATCTTTCAAAAGCTTCAAATGCCTTACCAAAATGAAGCTTGACACAGCTTATGCTAAGTTTTAAAAATTTCTTTCTGACAGCATCCACAAGTCTTGCTTAAGGCTTGCAATGCTCCTAGACTCTTAAAGGAATGGACCACTACACGAATAGAAGGAGATCTCTGGATTTCCAATTTACGTACTTCACAATGGATTATTATCCTCAAATGTTTAGGGGAGAATTCCTCAGAATCCATGCTTTTTTTCTTCTTTCAGACCTAACAGAATTAAGGGACAAAAAACGTGCCTGTTTTTTTAGGCAGTGAATTTGGCACTTCCTTTACATCTTGTATGACATGTTCCTGTAATACCAGATTAAAAGGAAAGAAGTAGCTCCTCAAGTAGAACACAAGGTGTCTATTTATGAAGGGAGAAAAGAGGAAGGGAGAAAGGGAAAAAGGGAAAGTAGGAAAGGTTGATTCATTTTAATTTGTTTACAAAATCCTTGTGAGACAACAACGACAATATGTTAGACAAAAGTCTCACAGTGTGACTATGAAATCAGAAGACTGGAGTGCAGGCTTAGGATATATATTGAATTTAGGAAAAATATATTCATTTAATTGATAAGTATATAGATGAAACTCAAGATAATATCTAGAAGAATTATTGTACTATCTATAATTTATAATGGGCCTCAAAAGTGACTTGGGTAATTTTAAGAAGGCATTTAATTATTTAATTTAAATTATATTTAACCACTGTTTTAGTTTCCTGGCTGCTAAAGCAAATATCATGCAGTGGGTTGGCTTAAACAACAGGAATTTATTGGCTCATGGATTTGAGGTTAGGAGAAGTCCAAAATCAAAACATATCAAGGCAACACTTTGATTCACAAGACTGTGTGCTCTGGGATGGCTGCTGGCTATCCTGGGTCCATGGCTTTTCTGTCACATGGTAATGCACATGGTGGCCTCTTCTAGAGTCTCTCATCTCTTCTTGGTTATGTTGATATTCAGCTTTTCACTGCTCCCTATGGCTTTCTCTCTGTGTGTGACTTTCCATTATAGAGTCTTCAGTAATAGGATTAAGACTCATCCTGAGCCAGTTGTGCCATATCCTAACTGAAGTAATCTCATAAAAATGTCCTATATATAATGGGTTCACACCCACAGGAATGGGATAAGTTTAAGAACATGTTTTTCTGGAGTACATAGCTCTACACCACCATAACTGCCACGTGGTTAGTCAGGGAGCTCCAGAATCTTGTGATTGTAACATCTGGAACCAGAAGCCTCCTCAGTCACCTTGGCAAGGAAAAAGAATGCTGGAGGACCTTTTAATTTTAAAGGCTTAAGCTTACATGTGACATTCTTAGTCATTTCTGCTCAGATCCCTTTGGTCATGATAGTTACATGACCCAATTTAATGATAACAGGAAGGAGAAGTGTATTCCCCTAGTGTGCCTGGAAAGAGGGGAAGCCTTATGAGAGAACTAGGCACATCCATCCCAGTATACAAACCACCATCACCTTGTTTGCAAACTCAGTGTTTGTTATGACTTATTTCCTTTTCAAATATGTCTTTATTGTTAGGAAGAAGATATGATGTTGAGTAGTAAAATCAGTCCAAGGAAATCAACAAAAAACAAATAAGAGAGTCAAATATAAGAGCATCTTTATCTCCAAACCTTCATAATGACCTTTAAAGCTGAAATTTAGCTAATATATACTGCCCATAATTGTTTTGGGTTGATTTCTATTGTGCTTAATTGGTTCCTTCTTCTAATTCATTAGAGCACATGCTATACTCATTGTTTAAAGATTTTGAATAACACTCCTTGTTAAAAATCACAAGGAAGCCATCAAAATGAAGGTACCTTGAGTACTATTTTAAAAACAGTTGTATATTATAAAATATTATAACAACAATAATCTATACTTGGAAGTCAAAAGTATTATATCAATGAACACTACCATGACAAGTTACAAGTTTATCAGGTTTTCATGTCAACATTAAATCATATAAGTAACTTGATTGTTTTGATGAAAAAAAAAAAAAATATATATATATATATATATATGTATAATGATTCTCCTTTATAGTTGTATATTTTATTTACTTGATTTTTCAAAGCATGGTAACAAGTCACATTTACAAGGGTTACTTTCAAATAAATGAGCGGAGAAAGTATGTCAAATATATTTTCCGAGAACAAGAGAAAAAGTTCAAACTAACCAGATTATCTGTGCAAAAATGCCTGGGTCATCAAATCATTCCTCCAAAGCGCTTTAACATTCTAAGAAAGCAAACAAAAGCAGTTCATATTTAATTAATACATAACATAACTATCCTAACCATTTTGAAGTCAAATTTGAAATTGACATTGTAGAGTTATAGCAGTGCTCCTGTTGGAATAATTTAGTGCAGACTATTTATTTCCATTTACCAGACATTTACAGTATGATATGATGGAAACTGAACTGAACTGGTTGGGAGTCAGGAGACCTAAATTTTGTCTCAACTCTAACCCTAATTAATAAATAAACTACGATTTTTCAGTCTTTGGTTTCTTCATTGAAGCCTCCCATATCTTGGAGATTTCACTTTAATATAATGATTTACAAATGCCTCATGGCTTTTCAGGTGGCCAACCCTATTCATGATAATGCGCAATGGTTAAAAGTATAATCTTTGGAAACAGACTGCATGTGTTTGACTCGCAGATTTAGCATTTATTAGCTTTCTAATCAGTAAAATTGGATAACAATAGCATTCCATTTGTAAGAATACTGGGAAGAAGGATACTGTTTATGTGGGAAAACGAGGGAGGTATGGGGAGGAGGGAATATGTGAATCCCTATTTTTTCGTGTAACATGTAATCTAGGCATTTTTAAATATATATATATATTTTTTTTTTTAAAAAAGAATATTTAAATATTCCCAGAATACTGGGAAGATTAAATAAGTCAATGCTTGCAAATGTATCTACAATATTGAAACACAGCAAGCACTCAATTATCATTAGCTATGTTTATCAGTAGGTATCTTTTCCCAAAACGCTATTGCTTAATGGTGATCCAACTTACTAAGTTACTATTAGGTGGAAATTTAGAATATGCTATATACTCTTGATATGGTAAGTAGTAACCACAATGCCCAGCTATGAGAGGTGGGAAAATAAGTTAACATTGGATTTGAAAACAGGTGTAAAGATGGAAATACTTTTTTGGTTTATGACAGTTGGCAGAGCAGATATCATGATTAACCCTTATGCCTAAGACGATCTAAAATATTAGATAAAATATTAAATCACAAGTGAAAACATGTTTCTTTTTAAAAAAAACAGTTTATTGAAGTATGTCATTCATACATGAACATACATAAACTATAAGTGTTCAGTAAACTTCATGATCTTACAAAACAAACATGTATAACATCATTCAGGGCTCCCACACATCATCCCCCCCCAAAAAAAAACCCTGCATTGTTGTGAAACATTTGTTAACAAATCATGAAAGAGCATCATCAAAGTATTACTACTAACTATAGTCCGTATCTTCCTCCCTTATACATTTTTTTAAGGATTTATTTATTTATTTATTTACTTTTATCCACTTTTACCCCACCTCCCCGTTTTTGCTGTTTCTGTGTCCATTCGCTGGGCAACTCTCTGTGTCCGTTTCTGCCCTCTCTTCTCATCCTTCTCTTCCTGTCTTCACTGGGATTCGATCCTCAGAATCTCTAATGTGGGAGAGAGGCATCCTACCGCCTGGGCCACCTTAGTTCCTGGTTTTTCCGTGTGTCTCGTCTTGGCACTCCCTTGTGTCACTCTCCTGTTATGTCATCATCTTGCTGCATGGCTCGCGGGGCTTGGCGGCGCACCCGCTAGTGGGGCCTAGCGGCCCACATGCCTTCTATATTTTTCTTTTTGTTAATTTTTACTGGGAGGTCCTGGGGGTCAAACCCAGATCCCTCCATATGGGAGATGGACGCCCAACCACCCAAACCACATCCGTCCCCCTGCTCTATCTCTTAAGGTTGACCAAAGATACCCAAAGTTACAGTCTTTTCCCATACAGGATGGTTATATAATAAATCAGGCTTAGTTTATCACCAGCATTCTAAAAACCAGACCTAGGGAGAAAAATTAGATCTGGGGACACATGCATGGTTTCTAATATAGCAGATGTTTAGCCTACCCTGTTTATCACAAAATCAGGACAGCAAGAATATTTGCATGAAAACATGTTTCTTAAATCTTTAATTTTTTGGAACACGTATTCATTCTAAAATAACTGGTTTAAAGTTCAATCAATAAATGGCATATTTACATAGTTTCAAAGTATCTCATTATTACAAAGAAAACAACAATATTTCAAGACAACTTACTAAGTGGAAAGAAAAAGATAGTAATTACATAATTGAGAAACCACAGTTATCAACCTAACCAAGTGACCAAAATTAATACTACCAGTAAAGAAAAATTGACATCATGGTTCTCTTAATATAATGCACTCAAAAGAATGCAACATTACCTTTGAAACATCCCTATAAAAAGGCATAACGGAATCTAATCATGAGGAAACATCTGACACACTCAAACTGAGAGACAAGCTATATAATAACTGGCTTTCACTCTTCAAAAATGTCAATATTTAAAAAAAAATAACAAAGACAAAAAAAAGTCAATTTTATGAAAAATAAAGAAAGGTTGATATAGAAGGAAATTAAAGAGGCATGAAAACTGAATTCAACATGTGATCCTGTACTTTAATTTACTATTACTGTGCCGATTAGGAAAATTTGACTAATGTCTGTAATGTTTTTAAAATATACCCACAAATCTTTCCTTCAAAATGAGAGCACAATTCCTCTTCTGTTTCATGTGGGTTGTACTTGGTACTTAGTTCTAATGAATAGAAGGTGGTGGAAATAAAGGGCTGACACTTTAGAGTAGGTCATTAAAAGGCAACATGGCTTCCTCCTTGCATTCTCTCTTTGATAGCTCATTCTGAGGAAATTAGCTGCCATGTTGTGAGGACATCAAGTGGTATATGAATAGGTCCACATGGTGAGGAACTGAGGCCTCCTGCCAAAAACCAGTGAAGAAACTAAGGTCTCTAGCCAACAGCTATGTGAGTGAGCTATTTTGGAAATGGATCAGTAATGGATCCATAGATGACTAATGCCTAGAGTACAACTCCATAAGCGATCCAAAAACACCTAACATATAATTCACTCACTCTAGATTCCTGATGCACAGAAAGTGTGAGATAGTAAGTGTCTGTGGCTTTAAGCCACTGTATTTTGGAGGAATTGCAGCAATAACCAATATAATACACGTAGATTAGTTAATAGTACCTCATTGAGGCTAATTTCCTGATTTTGATAATTATACTGTGGTAGAAAGAAGATGTTCTGCTTTATTGGGAAACATAAGGATGCATTTCAGGCTTAAGAGGCATCATGTCTCAAATTACCCTTAAATGTTTCAGAAATAGAATGATAGAGCAAATGTAAGTGTACATGAAATTCCTTGTTACTATTCTTGCAACTTTTCCGTAAGTCTGAAATTATATCACAACTTTAAAAAGTTAAAAAATTCATAGATTAATAATTATGAACATATTAGACCTTAACTATATAAGTAGGACACTGAGGCTGATTTTTACCTTTCTGGATTTCCAGAAGGAAAGGATAGAGATAAATTGGTACAGAGAATATATAAATAGACAATGATTGAGAATTTTTCAGAATTGATGAAAGAGACAAATATAGAGATTGAGTCACCTAAGATTCCATAAAAGATAAATAAAAAGAAATTAATACCAAGATACATCATAAACTGCAAGACACTAATGACAAATAAATAATGTTAACAGTATTGGAGTGGAACAATTGATCATCTTCAGAGAAAGCTGACTTTTTAACAGCAATAATGAATATCAGAAATCAGGAATGTGAAAACAAAGTAACTGTCAACTCAGAAAAATATACTCAACAAAAATGCCTAACAATAACGAGGATGAAATAAATACATTTATAAACAAGCAAAAACTGAGCATTTGCTACCAACAGACCATGACTAAGTGATAATATAAATGTAGTTCTTCAGGGAGAGGCAAGTAACCATAGATGGGAGATCTCAAATTCAAGAAGAAATGGAAAGCAAATAAAAAGGACAAAGAAAAAGACAAAGAAACAAAAATATGGCTAGACAAACAAAAATTACAAAATAATATGGGAGATATAAATAATATAGAATGGCAATTGCAATAAATATAAATAGACAAATACTCCAGCTAAAATATAAAATTCAATAGAGTGACTGATAGCTTGAGGCTTTATGGGTCCCAGAAAAGTATGTCCTTAGAGTTAATCCATTCCTGTAGGGGCAAACCTACTAAAAGTAGGACGTTTTGTTTAGGATACTTCAGTAAAGGCATGGCTTAAGGCTGGTCTTAATCCTCTTACCGGAGTTCTTTATAAGAGAATGAAATTCAGAGAGAGAAAGCCAAGGAAGGCAGAAGCTGAAAGAAATGAAACAAGGAAGAGAAGGGAGAGACTAGCAGACACCAGCACATGCCTTTCCATGTGACAGAGGAATCCAGGATCTCAGGCAGCCGGTCTTCAGGGAGAAAGCATCATTTGCTGATGCCTGGATTTGGACATTTTCATGCCCTCAAAACTGTAAGCTTGTAATCTAATAAATCCTGACTGTAAAAGCCAATCCATTTCATGGTATCTGCAATTTCAGCAGGCTAGCAGACTAAAACAGATTTTGACTAGCTCTAGCAGAGCAGTACTGTAATTCTATTTGTATAAAGTACAAGTTATATCTGAGGGGATAAGGAAATGGTTTGGATGGGGAAGGATGTACTGGGTACTTCAGGATGTGTTTTATTTCTTCTTTTTCTTACTCTGGATAACGGGCATAATATTATACATTGTATAGTTTTCTTTACACCTCATAGATTTTTAAAAAATATTCTTTCATATATTTCTCAATTACAATAAATCTAATAAAAAGAGGTGACATCAGAAATAAAAGATTTTGGATGTAAGTGGTGTGTAAGGTGCCACTTTTCTAATGTTATGTTGTACTGTCAGATTGCGAAAGAGAAATATTTTTGAATGCGGTACCAGTCTGATTTTATAATCGTGTAAAAACTAAACCTGTACTATTTTCTGTGCCCCTCAAGTATGGGCTGACCTTAGAACTTGCTTTGGGAAACAAAAGGCAGCACAAGCAATGTTGGGACACTTCCAAGTGTTGGCCCCAAGAGGCCTTGAATGCTTCCATTCTTTGTTTAACCCTATCATCCATCATGTGAATTAGCTTCAACTAACCTGCTGGATGATGACAGCATGTGGTCCAGTACTTCCCTGTACCTCAAACAACCAAATGCAAAATAAGTAAGTGAAGTCATCCTAGACTAGTCAGCCCAGCCCACCCATCATCAGACTTCATATGCTTGAGCAAGCGCAACTGAAATCAGTCAAGCCTTGAATCAGCAAAACTGCCCACTGACCCACAGATTTGAGAGAAATAATGAAATAGAGAGTTTGGGGATGGCTTGTAACTAGGCAAAAATTCAATCCTGCAATCATTAGAGCAGATAGTAATCCTAAATAAATGGATTCTAAAATTCTACAAGCACTATTTCTTTCCTTGCTTTGTTATTTTCCTCTGAAATTACTCATAAAACATGCTTAACTGATTATAATTTTGTAAATCAGAAATACTTAGTAGCCATGAATATTTCTATTGAGTATAAAATGTCTCCATTTTGGAATACTGCAGACAAGAAAATATTTAAGATAATCAAATCTGAGAAAATAGTTTTGAAATTACCTTTTGAAAAAGACAAATGGGATTAAGTTCCTTAAGAATAAAATAGAGAAGCATGAGGAAAATTGGACAGGTATGAAACTGAGATATGCTGATTTCCCATCTTCTAAATTATGGAAACGTGAAAACCCTGCTATACTGTGGAGCCACAGTATTCATGAGAACAAGAAAGCAGGGAAGGCATAAAGGTATTTTTAACAAAGTCATCAAGACACTCATGAGGATGGCATATTTTCCATGAACAAGCAGCATAACTTAGCACTCTGCTCTAACACCACACACGGCATAATAGGAATGGCACTTTTGGAATACTGATTCTCCCACAGGGAACACAACAGTGAACTAGAAAAGCTCACAGGCTCTGACAGCTGATTGGTGAATTAATTAGGTGCTACACTTTTTTTTAATGCTATTGTAAATTACATGTGGAGCATGCACTCAGAGTCATAAAACGATTCCAGTGATGGTAGGTGCCACACAAGAGTAGGGCAAAATGTAATCAGAATCCAGAGGGAGGCCCAGATGCAAATCAGTTTACTAGAGACCTGCTGAGATTAATTTTACTTATCTACCTTTCTGAGGAGAAAATTCAGACTTAGTGACAAAATTATTTAGGAACACAGTGAAAGGAATTGATGCTTGTTTCCCACTCTCTCTGAAATTTTCTTGATACAGTCTTAAAAATTTCATTTATATAAACTTTTTGCCATCTCTTCACTTATTCCTCCTCAAGTAACATATCAAGTGACAGGAGACTTGAAGAGAGAGCACAGAGAGGAACATTTTTGATTATGCTACGATCATGTCACTGCCGTGGCTGACTATATACTCAGAAGAAACATTCTTTTGTTGTATGCCTTTGGTGTTAAGCACAGCCTGCTATGTAACATATTATGTTTACCAGCTGTGTGATCTTGGGCAATTCACTTAATCTCTCCATCCATTTGTTTCTTTATCAACAAAATGGGGATAAGGATACTACTAATTTCACAGGGATGGTATGAATATTAAGTAAATATTTGTAGAGTGCTTAAAACAGTGCGTGACACGTGGTGTTACAAAATTTATAAAAGTTGTTGAATGACTATTACTGCTAAAATTATGTTCTTCTATTTCCAAAGAAATCCATCACCATTTAAACTTTTGATCATTCAGTAGACAAACACTTTGATTTCCAACATTCTGAATGACCAAAGATCAGTCTTTCCTTGGGAAACTCAGCTTTAATAGATTTGAAATTCAAAGTAATTAATAGAGCTTCATGTATCAAGGATAAGAGTTTGAGGGTTTGCGAGATTTACCAATTTGTTCTAATTATCTTCTGTAACTATGGAAATAAAAAGAAACAGGCAAGGAATTATATTTGTCAAAATATAAAAGTATTCTAAATTCATTTCAAGACTCTTTTCTGCTGGCAAAAAGATCATGCTACAAACATGATGAGGTACAGTTGTATTTTGACTGGCCGTTGTCCATGCCCCATAGTAATGGCATGCAGCAAATGCAAACCAAATTTGATGGAATTCAACTACTACCATGAGCAAAGCACTAAAATAGGCCATGAAGAGGATATAAACCAAAAAAAAAAAAAAGGAATATGTTCCTTGACTTCAAAACTCCAAAATATCTATTAAAATATTTCAACTTTTCCAAACAAAACATTGATCACTGAAAATACAGATGAGTCTATATAGATCACATAAAGCACTTTAAATTGTTATTCTTAATTTACCTCCTTTCCCATCTGCTATGCACTGAAGATAACTACTGAGTCATGAAATGACGAACTACCAGGTTCAAGAAATCCATGAGGACAAGCAAAGTTTTGAAATAAGTACAAATAATAGAGCAATATTCCTGTAAGGGTAAATTATTGATTATATCTATATCAGTAAGCACAAAAAGGCCTGAGGTTTTAAAGTGCCTTATTAAGATGATGAGCCTAGGAATATATTCAGAAGAACTGAAAGCAAGGATGTGAACAGGTATTTACACACCAGTGTTCAAAGCAGCATTAGTCACAATTGCTAAAATATGGAAAAAACCTAAGTGTCAATTGATGAAAGGATAAATAAGATGTGGTGTATTCATATGATGGAATATTATTCAGCTGAAAGAAGAAATCAATTGGGGAAGCAAATGACAACTTGGAGGAACCTTAAGGATATTATGTTGACTGAAATAAGCCAGCCACAAAAGGTCAAATATTGTATGGTCTCACTGCTATGAACTAAGTAAAATGAGTAGACTTATCTCTTTGGACTATGAAGTGTAGGTTGGTTGGAGATGGAATGTGGGATAAGAAGGGGGAGATGATGCTGGATGTACATAGAATGTTTAATAAGGTCAAATATGAATACGTGGCAATGGTTGGACTTGAGGGTAACATACTATAAATGAATGTAACCAATACTGTTGATTTATGGATATGATTGTGGCTGAAAGGGGAAGTCTAGCGAGATTAATGTTAGTTGGAGAACAACTGGAAGATAATATAGGGAATATATAACAGTGATTTTGGCAGTAGATGAGGATTGTGGTTACTAATATAAATACAGGAATGGTCTACCACAAGGTGTTAAGAATGTGATGATACATGGGAAAAATATAACTAATGTCATTTATAGATTAGAGTTAACAACAATATTGTAATGTTTTTGTAGCAAAAGCAAAGTTAGTACTATATTAATGCTAAAGGTAAAAAAAGAATATGGTGTTTGGTTTTGTGAGATTTGCATATTACTTAGCTTTTTTTCTCTTCTTCACTTTTTTCATTAATAAGGAGACCTTAAATATGTCATTAAATTAATCTGTGTTCATCTGTGTATCTTTCTGAACAGTAGATGAACAATTGAGTTAGTTGAATTGCATGGATGTTGCATCAAGGGTATGGGGGGATTCCCATGTGACCCACCCCCTCTCCCTCCCACGCTTTCCCCCATTGACAACATCTGTCATTGGATTCATCTTTCATTGGTGCATCCCAATCTGAATCTTTATACTTACAGTATTTCTCTTATAAATAGTTTGGTGGGCTTATGTGTTGTAATAATCTTTTTCAATTGTAGTGTTCAGTCCACTAACATGTAATGTAATTATTGAAATGGTTGGGTTTAGGTATAATGTTTTATTATTTGTTTTTGGTTTGTCTGTACCATTTTTTGTTCTAGTCCCTTTTTCTGCCTTTCATGGTTATGTGGATATATTTTAGTGTTTCTTTTATTTTAGGCATTGGATTTTTAGCTATACCTTGTTCTAAGGATTACAATATTCATACCTAACTTTCCACTATCTACTAAGAGTTAATATTGCTTCATTTCACATAAAATGTAAATCTTGCAACAATAAACATACACTTATCACCTCCAGCCTAAAAGAAAAAAAAAATCCCAATTTAAAATGTCACCTTTACAGTGAGGCCTTTCCTGACAACAGAATTCAATGTAGCTCCTCAGGCTCTCAATTTGTTTTACTTCCAACTTAATAATTATTACTGAATATTTTCTTTCACATATTTTTATTGTTAATGGGCTCTACATTTCACAGCACTCCATATAGAACATAAGCTCTGTGACAATAGAGATCTCATCTATGTTGTCTATTCATACACACACAAACAATAGTTGGAAAATTAATAGGTGTTCTGTAAATGTTTCCTGAAGGACTCAATACATAGATGTATTTTGATATAACAGTAAAGGTGGCTGTAAAGATGCTCCTCAGGAACATATTTTAAGATTGACAATTGCTAACATTTATTAAATATGTGTTAATATATTAAGTGATTATTGTATTTAATCTTTACAATAACATCATGATAAAGGCGCCAAAGAGGAAAATGAGATGGCTTTCTGACCCTATCTTTCCCAAACTGAAAGAAAAGAGAAGGAAGCCACAACTAGACTGATCCCTGAGCAGTTATCCTTTACTATCACGTACATTCCATTCAATTCTGCTTACTTGTCAGACCTGTGCAAGAGATTTGGTTCTGAACTTCCTAGCACTCTACACCTACCTACAAATATATCTATTATTTTATCAACTGGACTCATAAGTTAGGAGAAAACAAGTTGCCAGAATAAGCCTTGCAATTTGGGGTGCTGAGACCTGAGGGAAGTATGCCACATAATCTGCATAAAAATATTACTACCAGAAAATGCAAATGTAGGCTTCTAGTATGTATAACAGACATCAGTATAAATATATGGAACTGATTCAAGCTTCAATTCAGTGAAAGCACTTTTACAAGGAACCGAAAAAAAAAATAGATCAAATACAAAGATTTCAATAACCTTGTTTCATCCATTGACAAAATTTATACTGTATAGACAAATGAAAAATGTTAATATCATTTAGGCAAGCCTTCTTCAATATCATTTCTTGCAACTACATTGCTGATCAATACTGACTGGCAGGAATTATGAAGTATATACTTTATAAGTCCCAGAACTGCAAATATTAGGAGTTACTAACTAAGGACATAGCCATAGCTTTTTTTGTTGTTGTTGTTTTTAGGAGGTACTGGGGATTAAACCCAGGATCTCATACATGCAAAGCACCTGCTCAACCATTGAGCTACACCCACTCCACTACCCATAAGTTTTTAAAACCTGCATAATTTGGCATCCATTTATGAAGCTGAGGGGCCAGAAGAATACTTATCTAAATAGGCTATGTTTGTACTTATTACAGAGAGGTGCAGAAGGAAACATCTACAGCAAATGCCAAGATTTCCTCAGAAAACAAATCTGGTTTTATGCAATATATGAACTTATTAAGACTCCAAGATCTTATCCTAGCCATGATCCTAACTCATTAAAAAAGAATAAGTAAAGCACCCATTAAAATATTTACCTTTACTCTATGTTGAAAAATGGCTGTAAAATGAACTCCTAGGTAACTAAATAATTTGGGGTTCTAACTAAAGGTCAGTGAAATAGCAAAGCATTTAGTTTATAATGGTTTATTTTAATCCATTCTTCCTTACAAAAATCAGTTCTTCAGCCTCAATGACATTATCTTGTGAGGAGTCGTTTTATCACACACTTCTCACAGACTAGTAAAGTAAGCCCCAGAGACTTCATGTAAATTGCCACATTGACAGATCCAATAAGCAGGGAGGCTGACTTAGCCTGGGATTGTAACCACTAAATGTAATGTACCGCCTCACCTCTGGCAGAGATTTTCAGAGCTAGAGAGAATCTTAGAGATGGTCTTGCTTAGCCATCTCAGTTTACAGATGAACTAAGAGTAAATAGGTGACTCCAAGTTCAAATCCATTTTTTTTAAATTTTTGGCTTTTTTCCCCTAAATGAAGCTTCCTTATATAAAGGTAACCTTAACTTAAGAAAACATGGAGCATAAAAAATTAACACTTATTATTAAATAAAATATTCTAATGATGCATGTAAAGGATATTTCCCCATGCAAAAGATCATCACAGCATGGCAGAATAATGAAAGAGATGCAAACTGTCATCTCATCTGTTTACACACTGGTTGATACATGAATCCCTTCCCAGGACCCTTGAGAAGCAGGTGGATGGCCAACAACACCAAGTAGCATCTCTAGAGTCAGGAGTTTAAACTCTTCATGCATCAGCTCATTCTGTTTTGGAAGAAATTCTAATGTTCACAGTTTTGCGTTGGTTTGTTGTGATTGTTGTTGTTGTTGACATAAACTAAACCCAGATCAAATTGTTATAATATTTTTCCCTTATTTAGTCACATTACACCAAAGGTCCTGGGGTCTCCCTCGGAATTACAGGCATAAAGTCTAACTCCCTACCACCTGACAGTCATACAAATATTTACAGAGCATTATTATCAGCTCTAGCACTTGCAAACCGCATCTTCTCCAAACAGGACATGCCTAATTCTTTCAAATGATCAAATTTCCTCATTAGTATGCTTGCTATTGGCATTTATTCCTGGCTTTATAAATGTCTTTCAACATGTGAACTGAATTCACAGTTCTGGGAGTGATCTTGTATTCAGAGAGTGTTTAGCTATTTTACAGCCCCTTTCTGTTAAATATCCTCTGTTAATATGATCAGCATTTCAACTGTACACTGGTCATTACACCACTGACACTTAACTTCTAAACTTGAGTCTATGATACTTTGTACAATACAAATTGACTCCACACTGTTCACATTTTTCTTACCTTCTAAATATAATTGATTTTTAAATATATTCTTCTGGTGGCTATAAGATAGAAAAATGCACTTTTAAAATGACCAAAGGTTTTGCAAAAATAAAGATCACTTTTTCTTGGAAATTTGCAGTAAAAGAATGGGCTAGTAGTTCAGTGACTCTGGGCACAGAGGTGGGGGTGGGGAAAGGGGTACTGTAAGGTTGAAGTCTCCCTTTGTTATTTTCCATGAAGACTTGAATGTGTGGGCAAAGGAGAAAGAAACAATTTTGGGGGAGGGGACTGAAAAGGGTAGTGAAAATGGACTTAATTGTCAGAACAGGAATCTAGAGGATATGAGAGCTGCTCTTTCATTCTGCTGATGTTATACACTTGAAATTTCTGTTAAAATTAAAATTCTCAATGAAGAAAAAATTTCCATATTGACTTAATGTTTGTAAAAAATTCTGCCAGAATCAAATGAAAAATTAATTTTCAAAATAATCTCTAATTATTCTAATGATTTCATGAATTAACAATATATCGTTCATTTTTAGCTGATAAAAAAAGTAATCTAACTATATACAGTACCATCAAGGTAATTCTGAAGACAGCACTTGTTCTTTGGGTTCACAATCAGAGGGAGACTGCAGAATTTTACATAAATTCAAGCAGGAAAAAGAGAGTGCCTTTACTAGAATTACTTGAACTAACAGAAGGAACTATGAAAGAATATTTCAAGATTTACTTGAAGAAGAAATTTCAATGTCTTCAAATCATTTCAAATGTACCTTACCTTGTGAGCTATTAAATATTCTTTCTGATTGGCAGAGCCCTGTAAATGTTACCATTTTACACAATGAGAATTAGCAGTTTCTCCCAATTCTTTTCACAAGACTGTTCATTCTTTCCTTAGTATCCCATTCAAATTAACATAATGGAGACTATTGTAAAATATGAGCAATATATTACATTGTGCAGGTCATAATTTAAATTCTGTCAATGGCACCTTTATTTTTTTTTAAAAAGTGACCAATTCAGTGTACTGTATACCTGTTTAATTTCTACCCAACTCCATTGGAAAGATATTCATTTTATCATTTAACTCTATATTTCTGTAGATGGAGACTGTCAGTTTTCTTTGGACCTCAGAACCCAACCTAGACTGATTTGTGTGTGTGTGTATGTGTTTATGAGAGGGTGTGTGTGTGTGTGTGCATGTGAAAACGTGTTTAACCAGCATTTGTACCTTAGTAGACCATTTACATACGAGGCATTCCTCACTTTCTCTCACTGCTTGTCTGATAGATACGTGAGGCAGTATTGGAAACAGGCATGTTTCCGTTCCCCGAAGCCCATTTGTTTTAAGGGCAAAACTCCTTTGACTAGCCAAGCCTTTATCTTCCTGGATACTCTATGATTCCTAAACTCTTTCTCTGTAAATTTGGGTGGTGGAAAAAAGTAGCAAGTGCAACGTTCCCAATTTACTCTCCAACAACTGAAAAACAGAAACAAAAAAGCTTTGTTGTGATACTTGGTAAATTTCTACCAGCAGAGAAGGTAGAAAATCTAAGAAAATTCCAGGGAAAAGGGACACACCCACACCACACATACACAAGCCACTGAAAGGCTATTAGGTAGTTTCCATTTTTATAATTTTTAAAATGCAGAGTGAGCAAATGTTAAGCCCCCTGATGGACTGACAGAAAAGTAAAATCCCAGAAGTAACTCAGCTTCCACCTTTAAATGTATTCTTTATATAGCTGACATCACTACCATGTCATAAAAATTAACAAAGCAATATTGTAAATATGTGGATATGGATAGAGTTGATAGTAACACATTATAATGCATATAACTACCACTTTTGATTTATAAATGTGACTGGGGCTGACAGGGGTAGTCTAGGGAGGTTAATGTTAATTGAAAGACATCTAGAGGATAATCTGGGAACTGTAAAACATAGTAATTTTAGTAGTAGATGAGGATTGTAGTTAATAACATAAATACAAGAATGTTCTTCTATTACAAGGTTTTAAGAGTATGGTGATACATGGGAAAAATGCAACTAATATAACTTGTAGACTATAGTTACCAGTGATATTGCCATATTTTGTAGGAAAGGCAGAGAAGATACTATATCAATACTAAAGGTAAAAAAAAGAATAAGGGATTTAGTTTTTTGAGATATGAATATGAGCAAGCATTTTTTCTTCATTTTCTTCATTAACAAGGAGACTTTGGTCATGTCCTTTAACCAGTTAGTGCTCATTTATTTACCTTTCTGAACACTAGAAACAATTGAGTTTGTTTTTAGGATTAAATAAGATAAATGTTCTTGGACAGAATTTTTTAAAGTAATGCTTTCATAATTTTTTAAGTTGTCTTTTGTCTGTTATTTTATTTTTTGAAGTTGAAATAAACTTTACTTTAAAATTAAAAAAAAATCCTTAGCCTTCACACAACATTTTAAAAAGCAAAAATGGTGTTTAAAATGAACCTCAGATTTTGAAGCACTCCAAAAAATAAATCCACTCAATTGCATGTTACAGAAATTTCTTTAAGCAAACCTAGTATACATACTGTCTGAAATGTATCACATGTCATTTTTTGATACTTTTACAGATAAAAATTTATAAGCCCAGCAATAAACTAATAATATGCCATTAACTTCCACTAGTCACTTTGATGTTCACAAACCATAGAAACTACTTAATTAAATATATGATTAAATAAATATAAACTTACTGCTTTTAGTATCAGAAAAAAAATCTTAAGGCTGCAAATAAATAATATGTCAGTGAATCCTGAAATTAAAATAAAAATGAATTTAGTATTTACCTCATATGATTAAAAATCCACTGGGAACCTTAGAAGTCCAAGCAGATCATGATACAGTTTTGCAGTGGTACTCTCCAATTCCTATAAATAAAAAGATGTTGGAAGAGAATATTCAGAGAAATGCATGTCTTTGTAAAATGATGGTTATTAGTCTTGAAATTTTTATCATCACTCTACACTTCCAGTGAATAGTACCTCCCTACTTATTGCTGTTATCAGTGCTTTTGTTAAATGTACAATAAAGTAATGAAAATTGCGTCTGTCTGGGACTTCCAAGGCACGAAAATGAACCTCAGATTTTGAGCACTACAAAAAATAAAACCACTCAATTGCATGTTACTTTATTGGGAATGGCTGTTTATTATAAAAACTGAATCATTTGTAATTGAAATGTTTTATTATATACACATTACCAACATAGATATTTTCAGTCATAACGTTGACTTATAAGTAATAGGGGGCTGGTTCATTGCTTAAATTTTACTATCAATTCCTTTTCTTTATTTGAATAAGTATTCTTACTCTATGTCCCATAATTTTCCTAGAGAAAATCCATCCATAAAATGTGGGAAATGATAGTCATCCATTTGATAAATTAATATGCAATTTGAGTATTTAAGTAGCTTCAAATTCTAGATAATATAAAGTTAAAATATTAAAGAAATGATAGTTCAAACGTTTACAACCTGCTTCAATTCTCTGTGGAAGAAACATATTTATTAAAGAATCACTATTTTCCCCCATTTACATAAGTGGAAACAAACTTTGAAAGTGTTGACCACTTTTGGCAAAAGAAGTGAATGTTCTAAAAGTTTAAAACAGAACACTAGCCAGAAAGTTATAGAAGTACCAGAAAATCTTGAAATTCTGAAATAAAATAAAACACAATTTGTGCCCTTCTGGATATCTTGCAGGACATGCTTTACTTGAGACCACACTAATTTCTCCAATGTATGGATGTTGTCTAACTCTGTATTGACACATTGCTGCCTTGTTCTCCTTTTATTATTTATAATTCTACAGCGAACAATCCTAAACCTTTATTGAAGGCGCACTGTGACAATTACTGTGGTGGGTGCTTTCATATGCCTATCTCATTTAATCAACAAGATAAACATCAACAGTGTCATATTCTGCATTGTGTCATATTATATGTTTCAGCATAAAATCCTAAATTGGAAGCTGCATGTTCCATAAAACAAAGTCCTGTTTCCAACTAATTATAAATTTTAAGTTTTATGTCTTCACTTAGCCTAAAATGTTTATTGGATGCCCATAGTGTTCATTGAATAATGCAAAATGTTTATAGAATGTGAAAATTATTAAACAATATTCAATATCTAGTTGCCTGAAACTCGCATGTTAGCATTCTAATGGGAAAAAATCTTTGGAACCTCAAAAAACCTTAAGTTTATGATCACATTTCAAGATTAGATATATAACATTTTTATGGAGGAAGGAATGTGCATTATATCTCTAGCCCACACAGTGGAATTTCCTAATTTCCTAGAAGAAAATTTTAAGTAAGAACAGATAGTGGTTAAGAGACATGAAAATTAAGTTATGCTGACAAAATAAATTGAATGAATGCAAGAGAAGCAACTAGATATAGGACATTAAAAGGAGACGGTTTCACTAAAAAAGAGGAAAAATTGGCAACAGAAAAGGGAGAGGAGACAGAAGAAGGTAGGGAAATTTGTTGATGCAACTCAAAAAAATATGTTTTTGGAGTGATTTTTGGGGGGAGTGGAGGTGCATTTGTCTAAGTAGAAATTCCTTCAGAGTTTACAGAGTTATTAAAAGAATATTAGAGAAAAGAAATGTAGAACTGTATTTCTTATAAAGGTTACAATTATGACCATCACATTTTGTGCCAAATGGCAGCAAGCAAAATGAGAGACCTTCAGGGCTCTGGAAAGTCAGGCCCAGATGTTGTCCAAGATCATGTGATCTGCCCACATGCTTAGGATCTTCAGTAAAATCATACCAAAAGTAGGCAGTAGGTCTAATAAAATCCTGAGAACACCAACCCAGAAAAAGTTCATAAAACATACCCAGAATATTTAACCTTAGGTCTAGAAAATTACGTTTTTTTTTTGTTTTTTTTTGCCGCAGATCACATGATTAGTTACCGGTGAATATAGATAACGTTACAGGGCTTCAGGCGCTCCAGTCAGCTCCCTTTTCACTACATGGCGTTGCTTCCCTGCCACTCCATTATTTCTAGAATCCTTCTAGATTAAGATGATTGTATATAATAAAGGAATCCCCAAAGTATATGCAGCACAAACTAGATAATTACTCTAAGTACAGCATTGGATTGATGTGGGGGTTTCAGGTGTAATGTACCTAGCACTGAGCGATGGAATGGCAGGTTATTGGTTTCCCACTATCTATGAGAAAAAAATTTCTATGAGAAGGAGATAATGATGAAGAGAGAAAAGAATGTTAAAGTAAGTCCGTGAACATGCTATGGATAACAATAAATTTTAAGGGATTAATATTTTAATCTACAACGAGGGCTGACTTATTCCCTATTCAAACTAAATGGCTTTATCTCCAAGGCTAGTGTCATGTAAATGCAATTCATAAAATAATGCTGTTTTGTTTGTTTCTTTAGAAAATTATAATAATTTCTAAGGATAAGCAATAGTTTAAGTTCATGTCTTTCAAACTGGAGTAAACATGTCCTTTAGGTTTTTGGTGTTGTGCTTTGGAAAGCAAAGGAACACATGGAAATCTTCCCATACATCTAATAACATTTGAAGTTTTAGA
This sequence comes from Cabassous unicinctus, assembly GCA_029593785.1. Classification (NCBI taxonomy): domain Eukaryota; kingdom Metazoa; phylum Chordata; class Mammalia; order Cingulata; family Chlamyphoridae; genus Cabassous; species Cabassous unicinctus. Next base: position 371 of record JAQZBX010011726.1, on the reverse strand, counting down.
GGGAAAAACATTCACCTACCCTGTACATATCTCTAGGTATATATACCCCCTAGGTATGCATTTACATCTCTACCTTTCCAAGTGTTTCAGAAAAATAGTTTGAAAACCTCTCTTTAAATAAAAGGGTAGACACGTTTACCAATATTCTCCTCTTCCACAAAATTTTCTAGAGATTTCCATACACGATTTCAAGGTGGAGAGCAAGGCAGAAATCTTTTTCAGAGGCAATATATAGAATACTCAATCTTCTAAAAGGAATTCTGTTACTCACTGAAAAAATTTAAATGTTATTATAAGTGTTTATTATATAACTGTTTGGAGGCTTTGTACAATCTGATACCAATGCATTATATATATATATATATATATAT
>JAQZBX010011725.1:0-42248 GCA_029593785.1 Cabassous unicinctus | reverse complement strand
AACCCGGGGCCTCTCATATGGTAAACGGGTGCTCTATCCATTGCGCCACACCCGCTTCCTGCCGTGAGGTTGCTGCATCAGCCCACCGCACCGCTCAGGCCGGCGTGCCCTCACAAGGAGGCCTTGGGACGCGAACCTGGGCCTCCCATATGGTAAACGGGGGCTCTATCCACTGAGCCACTCCCGCTTCCGCCTGTAAATGTTTCTGACAAACGCCCCTCCAACCCCAGGTACCTGCTTTAGCACTGGGTGGGTTCCAGGTGAGGTAGGATGAAGGCAAGCCCTTTGAGCCTGTCTTCCAAGGAGCCCCCAGGCTGGTCAAAACCAATAATGGCAATTTTTGCAAATGAGGTCCATCCTGCTCCCACCGGTACCAGTACTAGGATATAGATTATTTTCATGGCTCCTTTTGAGCCAGGTGGTGCAAGATGGGACCAGGGTAGGTTAAAATGTCATGAACCTCGGTTTTTCCAAGATTCGGCCAGTTTTTATGTTGTTGTTTATTATGCTTTTATTTTTATGGAGGCACAGACTGTTAGAGTTCCTTATTCCACCGTTTTCACTGATATTACAGCCACCTTCTGTTTTGGGTCCGTCTACAATCTGAAGTCTTTGTATGTCTGGTTCTTCTGTTTGTTTGTTTGTTTGTTTTTCTGTTGACTCTTGCTTGTGGCACCTTATTTATTCACTGTGGACTTTTTTTTTCTTTTAACTTCGTCTGTGGCATCTTTATCTTTGAAGCCTGGGATGACAGTGGCTTCTTTGAGGGATGGTTTGTATTGGCTTCTGCCAGGCCCTGATAGAACCATCTTAAACCAGACCCCCATGGACACTGTTAGCACCACCCAGAAATGTTCACTGGGGCTGCAAACCTTCTTTGGAGCCAGCTTCCTAGGGAGAAGTTTTCCCTTGCTGTGGTTCTAGACCAGCCGCCAACATGGTGATATGTCCTCCGTCAGAGCTGGGTTGTCATTGTACTTCATTTTAATGACTCACGTTCATATTGAAATCGTCACCTGTGGCTAGTGGCTCTCCTCGCAGTCCCGTGGCTGGAGCGGGGAAATCGTTCGTTCACCTTCCTCCCACCAAGACCCCACCTTCGTAGGAGTCTCTCTTCTTGGGGTCCCCACTTTGGGCAGGTGCTAAGCTTTGTCTGGTGTCCCCTGTGACCCCTAAGGCATTCTAAAACATTAAGACATTTTTCCCCCAGCATTTTTATCCTTTTCAGCGGGCAGGATGGTCAGGGTGCCTCGGCCACCACAGGGCTGGAAGCTGACGTCGACCGATGCTTTAATAGAGAAGAGCTGTTGCTTGCTGTCCAAGAGCATTTTGTCCTGAGCTGTTGAAATCAGCTTGTGCACAGAAATAACGTGTTCTGTTGTGGAGCTACCACGTGAGGCCGAAAGGGGAAGTGGCGCGTCACTTCTGTGGGTTTAAGTGGAATTTGAACGTTCTCTTCCAAGAGAGATTTTTAGAAATACGTAACCTGTCTTCTCCCTGTAGGGGTAAAGCAAGCCTTCCGTTGCGATACCTGTGGGTTCACCTCGTCTCGAATTTCGAGTTTCAATCGTCACATGAAAACTCACACCAACGAAAAGCCCCACGTGTGCCACCTGTGCCTGAAAGCCTTCCGCACCGCGACTCTGCTGCGCAACCACGTCAACACGCACACCGGTGAGGGGGCTGGGGAGCGAGCGCTCCCCGAGCAGCGTCTGTTACAGCATAGGGAGACCCCGGACCCACCGCGCCCCACGTTAAGAGACTCTTACCACTTTACACTGTAATTTTACCTGGATTTCTTGAATTTTGCTTAAAAACATTAAATGCTACAAAGATTTTCCCACATGTATCTGTGGTATTTGTAGTTGAAAGAGCCTCTTCTTAATTGCTAAAGCATTTGAGACAGTATGACTTGTAAGTTAAATTCCTAGAAAGAGTTTTGGTTAAATCTTGTTTTAAAAGCATAAAATATGTGTTTTTATAGGTACAAGGCCTTACAAGTGTGGTGACTGTGACATGGCATTTGTCACCAGCGGAGAGCTTGTGCGACACAGACGTTACAAACACACTCACGAGAAACCCTTCAAGTGTTCCATGTGCAAGTACGCCAGTGTGGAGGTGAGTGCCCGCGCCTACCCAGAGCTCGGGAGGCCTTCGCGTGGCGGCGCAGCAGCAGCTCTACCAAGTTATGTTAACAGTAGAATGTGCTGTAAGATGTTTTTCCCTAAAGACGTTATTCATACAAAATCAATGCAGGAAATTGTATGTATTCTATCTTCTAAATTTAAAATAGGAAATTGGATTTCTCTTTTTCTTTGATTACCAATTAATGAAAGCAATACATAAAGGTGTACAAATTACAGCTTAAATTACTTGTGCTCAGGAAATAGCTGCCAGATTTTCTGGAAAGTTCCTCGGTGGTGCTCACTTCCACGGAGCCCAGGTGTATTTGCAGATGCAACCTGAGCTTCTGGCAAATTTTTTGTTTGCTCCATTGCCATTTGGATAGATACAAAGCAACGTGCTTGAAAACTGGAGCACAACCGTTTTCCACCCTTAATTACAGAGACAGCGTCCTTTTCAGATGTTAGTCACAGGCCAGGTTCATTGCAACTAGATTGATTTATACCTTCTGGCAAGTCTGCAGTCCTCTAAGGGAAAGGAAAGCAGAGCCCTAAATTTACTTTCCCATGTCCGTTTTTTACCCGTTAATTTTGTGTGGGCCCACAGTTTAGTAGGAAGCAGGCTGGATCCTAGTTTTGAGCCCAGTTGGAAAGGGATAAACAATATGCTCAAATGGAACCAAGTTAAAGCGGACAGCTAAAGTTTAAATATAGCAGTGATGCAACTGCATTTCATAAATTAGGCCATTTTACAGACAGGTCAGAGTTTTATTTCCAGAACTTTTTCCTGTAACTACTATTTTTAAAAATTATTTCTCATCTGAGGGAAAGGCCAGGAATGTATTATGACAATGCAAAGTAAAGGTTTCAAAGCACAAAGCCAACTTAGAATCCTGAGCCTGGAGTGGACTTGCTGGTGTCCCGCCAGGGCCCGGGGCAAACTTCTCAGGCCCATTGAGACTCTGAGCTCGGACGATCTGCGGCCGGGGCGCGCTTTGCCTTGGCACAGCTGTTTCCAGGTCTCTGCCAAGCAGGTTGGCCCTGGAGCACGGAGCCTGTTCCCGCTCGGCTGGCTCCGCGTGGGCCAGCAGGGGGGCCTCTGGTGCAGAGTCGCCGGCTTCTGGAAGCTTTAGGGCTGCTCCTCCTGCCTCGCCTTGCGCAGCCATCCTGAGGAGGTTTTATCTGCAGCTTTCTTTAACCCCTCACGCCCTTTACTCGAGCCCTCCATGCTGTCTCTTTAAAAAGTGGTTTTGTTTTGCTTTCCATAGACATCCACTTTTCTTCTAAAAATCTAGGCTGACCTTTTCGGTTTGGATGTCATTTCCCATTCTAAGTCTTCTCTTGTTCTTGAATGTTCTTTGCGCTCGTACGTGCCTGTCACGTGCTCTGGAACCAGAACCGAGTGTGGCCTCGCTAAGATCAGGAGCAGCACCAGCGAGGGCTTTTCTGGTGCCTGTAGCCCAAGGATGAGGGTCTCCTTCCCTTTCCTGCTAAAAGCAGAGACTGGCCTGCAAAAAGCAAATACTCAGTAAGAGCAGTTCTAGAAGGTGATGAAACCACCAGGCAAAAAAAAAAAAAAATGACCAACTGCTCACCTTTTAGCTGATTGTCTGGAATACGTACTTAGCAAATTAGAATTAATTTTCTTCTACTTAAAAGCTAGTTCTTATCAAGAAACCACTGACACATGGCACCTCGGCTTAAAATCAAGACAGGCCTTTCTCAAGTCATGTGCCTTTGTTATCTGGGCAGGCAGGCTGGGATCTGCAGGACTTGTAGCTCATACAGGTATCCCACCCATTAGAGAGTTAATGTGTCAAGGCTCTCACTTTTTTTGTGCAAAAGAAAATTGTCTAGCCTCTGTGCTTTTGCAGTATGGTAGAAACTTTGCACACATTGTATGTTGCCTTAGAAATAAAAACAGTCACGTATGACATTGAGCAGCTGGATCTCAATTCTCCCTTTGTAAAGCAAAATTGAATATGAACATCTCTTAAAACCAGTGTTCCTTCGGATCTCATACACACGCCTTGAATGAAAAAAAAACTGCCCGCAACAGAAAATAAAAATAATGACTTTTTCCTGTTTTTTAGTGTGTCAGATCAGCTCTGATTAAAGACGTTAAAAGCTAATTAATAGAAATATCTTTATAATGCTGATTAATTTAAGACTCTAGAACTTTAAAGTTTCTATTGCAAAAAGACATCTCTCGTTTGTTTAACAGGCAAGTAAATTGAAGCGCCACATCCGGTCTCACACCGGGGAGCGGCCTTTCCAGTGCTGCCTCTGCAGCTACGCCAGCAAAGACACCTACAAGCTGAAGCGCCACATGAGGACGCATTCCGGTAAAAGGTTTTCTCGTTTAAGGTCAAGTGGGCATTGGTTTAGTGGTTGCTGTTTGAGTGCCAGAGCTTTTCACACTTGGCTCTGCGTTGGCAAAATGGAATTTCAAATGTAAAAGAACTTCTTTGTGCCACTTAGACCTGGGGATTTCCATCTCCTTAGCATTGAACAGGCCACATCTGTGCTTTGCTGTCACCCCAACCCTTCCAAGTCCAACGCCGCTGGGTACTTGCTTCCATGGAAGTCAACTCCTAAGTTCATCCTTCAAGGCAAAACATAAAACAAAGTTTGCTGACTTCAGAATGCGCTCGCTTTAGGTTTGGCTGCATGGAAGGGTTCTGTGAACTTCCTGGTTCTTTACGCAGCCCCGTGGGTGTGAGCTGATGAGGTGGGAAGGTCCCGGGCCTCGGGAAGGTCGCCCGTCGGGGCTGCCACTCGTGTCTGCGGCGTCAGGTGTCTGCGCAGTTCAGGAGGCTCGGGCCGCCCGGGCTTCAGACACGGGGGCGGGGGCTGGGAGGACCCCGGGAGCAAGAGGAGGGTCTCAGCGACCCCCTCGGGCCGACCCGGGCGGGGGTGTCGTGCTGTCCCCAGGTGAGAAACCCTACGAGTGCCACGTCTGCCACGCGCGCTTCACGCAGAGCGGGACCATGAAGATCCACGTGCTGCAGAAGCACAGCGACCATGTCCCCAAGTACCAGTGTCCACACTGCGCCACGGTCATCGCGAGGAAGAGCGACCTGCGTGAGTGAGAGCCCTTGCTGGGCTGTCCAGCCTGCGTGCGGGCGGCGCCGGGGCCTTGGCTTCCCGCGCGGCTCCCTGGGAGAGTTTTATTCCGAGGTCCTGCGGTGCCACCTTGTGGCTGGACTGCGCAAGTGCCTTTCCGTGGCGTTTTCAGAGTCCTGGCCTGGCCCCCTGCCGGTGGGCTTTTTAGCAGAGCCCTTTTGTGGGTATTGCTTTAGTCCATATGGGGCCCGCTTTTACAGATAAGGAAAGTTCCGGTGAGCTGGCCAAGAGGACGTGACCTGGAGGTGCTAGAGGCGGCCTGTGGGAGGTCCTGGCTCTGTATGTAGCATCCCCTCCAAGGATACTCAGCAAGCATTTCTGGAACTCCTGCTGTGATTCTAAAAAGCGCCAGGAGCCGAGGGTGTAGAAGTGAGAACCCAGGCACAGTTCTCCCTTAAGGAGTTGCCCAGAGGAATCCCGGAGACGAGATGCACTGTTTCGAGACACTTCTGAACGGGTGGAGGTGTTTAACAAAGTATTACCTTTTATTTTCATCCTGAGCCTTCTGTCGCTGTTGCCTTAGCTACCAGCACACCGCAGAAACACGGCTCGACAGGACTTGGTAGAGCACAGGGGTCACGAGCGAGATGCCAAGAGAGGATATAAGACTTTTGGGGCACGTGGCAAAGTATTATGGCCTGTATCCATCCCAACAGGCGCCCACTCCATCTGCTCCCATCACGTGCTCTGTGTGGCACACGCAGCCTTCCCTCCTGTCGCTGTAGGAGAAATCAAGCCCTCTGAGTGGCCGACTCAGTATGTGTTGGGTCCCCCTGACTCAGGCAGTTGGCTGTTTTTGTTTGGCTTCTTACACAAAGGGTCACAAAGCCACCATGCTCTGAATCCCGGCTGGCCCTGCAGCTTGCCCACTCAGGCCTACCCGCTCTCTCAGGTCTGCCGTGATGTAGGAAATGACAGGGCCATGACTTCTAGCACCGTGCCTGTACTTTTTTTTCTTTTTCACTGTCAGGCTTTAGGTTAAACTACAGCAGTTATATCTTTGTTATGTAGAACCACCTTAATATTACGCTGAAATTCCGTCCACTCCATCGTAAGGTCCTCGAAGTGCTTTGTGAAAGCATACTTCAACGCAGGTACCCTCTGACCTGCCGTATTTAAGATTTAGCTCCAGATTCAAATGACGGTTCAGCATGCCGCTCATTTAGAGCAGTGATTCTCAACTGTGACAATTTTACCCCCCAGGGGACATTTGCCAAAGCCTGGAGACATTTTTGGCTGTCAAAACTGCGAGGGATGCTTCTGGCATCTTGTGGGTAGAGGCCAGGGATGCTGCTAAACACCCTAAAATGCACAGGAGCCGCCCTCCCCCAGTGAAGAATTAGCCGCTCCCAGTGTTAATCATGCCAAGGCAGAGAAACCCTGATTTAGAGCGTTGGGGGTAGCCAGCCTCCCAGCAAACGCGGCTCTTCAAGTGCCTGATGTGCCTCTTCCAGGCGTCCATCTGCGCAACTTGCACACTTACAAGGCTACGGAGATGCAGTGCCGCTGCTGCCCTGCTGTCTTCCACGAGCGCTACGCCCTCCTCCAGCACCAGAAAACCCATCGGAATGAGAAGAGGTTCAAGTGCAAACACTGCAGCTATGCCTGCAAGCAGGTACTGTGTCTCAGCCCATGGGGGGAGGTGCTGGGGGGCAGAGGCATGTGGAAGAAGGGAAGGTTGGTGTGGGATTCTCAGTTACTCTGAAAATAGTAAAAAAACAAGCAAAAAAAACAGGCTTTAATCTAACAGAACCATTCACAATTACCACAAGTAGCCGTAAGCCAATACTTTCAAAGCAATAATTCCCCAAGTACAGTTCACAGACCCCAGCAGGCCCCGGGGACCCACGTGGGGCCACGAGATCAAAACTGCTGTGCTGATAACGCGGGGACACTGTGTGCCCTTGGCGCCCTGTTGACACTTGCAGCAATGGTACAGAAGCAGAGGTGGCACCTGAGCCTGTGCCGAAGCCGTGACACCAAACGGGACCGCTGTCCCCGTGTTCGTCACTCTCACGCACTTGCAGCAGAGGCAGGGGGCAGCTTTACCGCAAAATGGCCTTGAGAAGCCGTGCAAGGCGCTGACTTTCTTAAATCTTGACCCCGCCTGCTCGTCTTGTCAAGGCTCTTGGATGCAATGGGAAGTTCACACGAAGCCCAGCGGCTGCCTCTGCGGGATCGTTTGAGCTTAACCGTGGAGCCCCGTTTCACAGAACCCCGTTTTCACCAGAAAGAACGACTGGCAGACAAACTGGGCTTATTCAGTTATTGGGTATTTGGCAGATGTTCTCTTGGAAATGAACAAAGTGAGCCTGTCACTTTGAGGAAAGTATTTGTTGCCATGATACAGTTTCAGAATTCAAGAGAAAATTAGAATTTTGGAGAACTTAGAACTACTCCTGTGAGCTTGACAGCTTTCCAGGACTTACAGGCCTTTCTGATGAGATGGGGGTGGTTTTTAGAAAGAATTTTTTTATGTTGTATAATACAGCGTTATTATAATAATAATACAGATAATAATAATACAGATTAGAGGCTCTGCATCACTCAGTCAGCTGATGTTTTCCAAACGGCCAGTGCCTAATGTCTCAACACCATGCCTGCGTAAAAGGTCCACTCAACATTCAAGATGGGCCAGTGGATTTTAATATAACAGAATACAAAAAAGTTCTTTATATGGATTCAGATTCCCTGTTGCAACCAACCTTCAAGAAACGACTGCTTGTTGACTTTTGGTGTAATATCAAAGAAGAATGTCCACAGTTATTTGAAAAAGCTATCCAGGTTCTCCTCCCTTTTCCAACTATGTATCTGCGAGACCTGATTTTCTTCATATACTTCCACCACCACAGCGTGCCCCAGCAGACTGAAGGCAGAAGCAGAGATGAGATTCCAGCTGTTTTATGTGCATTTAATTTGTAGATTGATTTAGATAATATTGACGTTTTTAAGGAGGTACCGGGGATTGAACCCAGGACCTTGTACATGGGAGACAGGTGATCAACCACTGAGCTACATCTGCTCCCCCAGCTGTTTTATTTGAATAGGGTTGCCAGATTTAGCCCAGTACAGGTGCCTTGGCAATTCCACTCCTAGGTGTATGCCCAAAGGAACTCAACTTGAGCAGGGCCTTGTACACCCATGTCTGTAGCCAAAGAATTCACAGTAGCCAAAAGGTGGACACAACCCAAGGGCCGTCGGCAGATGGATGGATAAACAACGTGGAACACTGTTCATCCGTAAAAAGGAGTGGAGTTCTGGTGCGTGCTGCAGCATGGATGGGCCCTGCAAGATATTGTGCAAAACTTAGCCAGACACAAAAGGACAACTATTGTATGATTCCACTTTTATGAAATATCTAGAGAAACCAAATTCACAAAGACAGAAAGTAGATTAGACGTTACCAGAGGGTGAGCAGGGGGAGTTGTTGCGTGATGAGTACAGGGTGTCTGTAAATTTTAAGGAAATTTTGAAATAAAGTTACCAGAAGAAAATCGGTGGTGATGGACGTGGACCCTGGAGCCAGACTGCCTGGTTGGAATCCGCGCTCTATTTTGCGACCTTGGACAAGTGACGGGGTGTTTGCACCTGCGCGTTCACACCTGTAGACCAGGGCTGTGGTCGCAGCCTTCGCTCCGTAGGCTCCAGGAGGACCAGAGGCTGGGCACACGCGAAACCCTGAGGACAGCGCCTGGTCTGCGGCAGGCGCTCGGGAAACGCTGGCTGCTGCTGGCTGCTGAGGAGGGAGGGCTGTCGGACAGGTGGCTTGAGAACTGCAAGAGCCAGCCAGGGGAGGGAGTGATTGGGGCTTGAGCAGGGACAGGTAAAGGTGGCTGAGAGAAAGCCCGAGAGCCCAGCTGAGTGGAAGGAATAAATGTCATTCGTTAAAAAAAAAACACACACACGCACACAGGATACCCAGTAAAATCTGAATTTCAGATAAGCAATGAATAGCCTTTGTAATATAAGTATGTCCTAAATATTGTAGCCTATATTTTGTTATTGTTTATTTAATTATTTTTTTTAGGAGGTACCAGGGATTGAACCCAGGACCTCGTACATGGGAAGCAGGCGCTCAACCACTGTGCTACATCCGCTCCCCTGCAGCCTCTATTTTAACTGGCAACCTTATTTACTAAGCCAGCCATTGAAGAGATTTCAAGAAATATAAAACAATGCCAATTGTCTCACTAAATGTTTCGTTTTGAAAAATAGATTTTTACAGTAACATGTTATTTTTGTAGTTGATTGGTTATTATTTTTAAATGAATGGATAAATACTTTTTTAATTCGCCAGTTTTAATTTCTAAGATGGTAACTGTTAATAGCTATCACCCACATAAAGAAAAGCCCTTTGGAGTCCTCAGTAATTTTTGACAGTGTAACGAGGTCCTGAGAGCAGAAGTTCTAAGCCCGCTGCTTTGAAGCATTGTGTGACCATTTTGTCACTGGTTACAGACGGTGGAAATCAATACTTACTGTGTTTTGAAGTGTGGGCCATAAATAGTAAATGCTTTGAGTAAAAGAAATTCTCTAGTAGATTTCAAGCATTGGAATCTTCCGAGGCCCCAGGGTCACATTTGATAAAATGAGCAAGAAGGGCTTCCCGGAGGTGGCTGAGCCCTGGCGAGGAGGGCGGCCAGCGTGGGTGACACGGCGTGGGGGACGCGGCGTGGAGGACGCGGCGTGGCTGGGGAGCTGCGGGGGGAGGCCTGGGCGCTCTGGGCGTGGCGGCAGCTTTGAGGGACCAGGTGGCTCTCTCCTGGGCAGCCGGTGGGCTGGACAGCGCGTGAGGACGGCGCTGTGTGGTCCCGTAGCGGACAGACCCTCCGTGAGGTTATTGCTGTAGCGCGGGGGTGGCTGTGCATTTAATCCACATAATCGTAGCGTCTTCAATAAAACAAAATTTGTTCCTTCGCTTGACTCTCTGTTTTGTTTTCTGTGTTTGTTTTTCATAATTCCCCAAATTATCTACTCCCTGTAAATCTTAGCTCCAATTTTTGGTAATTTCTTTGCCAAGAACAATTATTTTCACCTTTGTGCTTCTTAATCCTATTTAGCAGTTGTTATAATACTACTGGAAAGCAGGAGGAAAAAGGTTTAGATCCTTTACGTACTTCCAGCCCAAATGTCCTGTGAATTGAAATCCTAATACTGGATTTGTAAGTCTGCAGGTTCTGCCCTTTGTAATGCAGGTAACTGCAATTACTTAGATAGAAGTAGGGACCTCTTGGAGGGGAAATGATGATCGTTTCACTCCCCAAACTGTGCTGCCGCATCCGCCATGGAACTGAAGAGCTGACAGGGAATGAGCGAAAGGACTTGGCGACGCGGCGGCAGGGACTCAGCTTGTCCTGCAGAAGGCCATGCTCGCAGAGGGTTAGTGGGGCTTCTCGGGGATGTGCTTGCAGGGACTTGGCTTCGTAGTATGCGCGTCATTGGGAGGAAAGAAGATGTTACACAATAGCTAAGGTCTGAGAGTGAAATAACCCTTTACCTGGATAAGCTGTTTGTTTTCTCCCTTCCCTCCTAGGAGCGTCATATGGCAGTTCACATGCGCACCCACACTGGAGAGAAACCCTTTGCCTGCCTTTCCTGCAGTAAACGTTTCCGGCAGAAGCAACTTCTAAATGTTCACTTCAAGAAATACCATGACACAAATTTCATCCCGACTGTTTACGAATGCCCCAGATGTGGCAAAGGCTTTTCCCGCTGGGTGAGCTCACTTAAGTCATAGTAACTTGTCCCTGGAAAGATTCCACCCCGGGAGAGTTTAAACCTCGCTACAGAAACCTGCTAGGACATAAGGTAGCATGTGTAAAACCTTAGAAGTGCTTATTAATTTTTGAGGGGCACAGAACTCTTGAAGACTCTTAGGAGAGTGTGATTTCCTCTTCCCCTGAAAAAGGACAGTTCTGCACACACAATCTTGTAAATATTTCCAGGGAGTTCTCCAGACTCCCTAAAACCCACGTGCAGTGAACCCCTCTGTTAGTGTAACTTTTAAAATTGGTGCTGTGAATTTGGTTTAGGCTACTTCACAGAGAGAACACAATTTTCACATGTTGCTTAGATGTTCTCAAAATACTGCTATTGCTCTTTCATTTTATTCTTTTTAGGTGGTAGATTAGTTATCTATTGCTTTATAACTAATTGCCTCAAGTAGGGGCTTTAAACAACAAACGTCTATTTGTCTCAAGGTTTCTGTGGGTCAGGAATTTGAGAGTTGCTTGCCTGGGGGTGGGGGATCTGCACGGGTCTCTCAAGAGGTTGTGGTCATTCGCAGTCTTGGCAGCCGGGGCTCTCGCCTTCCGAAGGCTCGACGGGGCCGGAGGATCCGCTTCCAAGATGGCGCCTCGGTGCCTTGCCCGCCTGGCCCTCTCTGTAGGTCTGCTTGAGCGTCCTCACAACTGGGTGGCATCGTCCTCCAGGGCAAGCCATCCGAGGAGGAGGGGAGAGGGGTCGAGCGTGCAAGGAGAAAGTCGCCGTGCCTTTTTTGACCTAGTCTTGAAAGTGACAAACCCTAGCTTCCGTTCACTAGAAGCAAATCACCGTCCAGCCCTCACTCAAGGGGCAGGGAATGCTGTCCTCCTTGTAGGGAAGAGTATCAAAGCGTTTGGGAACATTTCTTTTTTTAGGACGTACCGTGGGAACCCAGGACCTTGTACATGGGAAGCAGGCGCTCAACCACTTGAGCTACATCCACTCCCTGTGAACATTTTTAAACCACCGCATTTGGTCAGCTAGATCCCTGGAAATATATGCCTCAGCTCAACTTTATAAAAGTTTTGAGTGATCTGAAAGTTGGCTATTTTTATGGGGAAAAACCCTACCCTTTCTCTTAACGGAAAACAGTAGTGCTTTGTGTTTTCCTACATATTGGGATAGTTCTGGAACAGTATAGAATTGCTATTAGTTCGAAATTTCAAATAATAGTGATGGCAACACTGCAAAAATAGTATTGTTAAAGCAGAGTTAATACTGTAAAGGACCTGCAGGGTGAAAAACAAAAAAGCAAAGAATGAACCCATTTCATAGAGTACCTCAGACCTAAAAATCAGAAGTTTTGAAACTTTTTTCTTCCATCCAAGAAAGCATATTGGAACTTTTATACAGAATGTATAAAGAGCGTTTACAACGCAATAGTAAAAAGACAAAAAACCCAATTTTAAAAATGGGCAAAGGATCCAAATAGACATTTCTCCAAAGAAGATATACAAATGGCCAATAAAGCACACTAAAAAAGATGCTTAGCATCATTATTCGTTAAGGAAATGCAAACAAAACCACAGTGAGATCCCATTTCACACCCTTGGATATAATAATAAAACAATCACAAGCGTGGGTAAGGTTGGGGGATGGGGACCCTTGTGCACTGGGATGTAGAATGGTGCAGCTGCTTTGAAAAACAGTCTGGTGGCTCTTAAAAGAGTTAAACGTAGAGTTGTCATGGCAATTTACTCCTAGCTATAGACCCAAGAGAAGCTAAAACATGTCCACACAAAAAACATTGTACATGACTCTTCCTAGCAGTATTATTTGTAATAGTCAAAAAGTGGATTCTACCCAAATGCCCATCAACTGGCAGTAAATAAATAATAATATGTGGTCTCTCCATACCGTGGAGTATTATACAGCTGTAAAAAGGAATGATGTACTGATTCATGCTACAACAGGAATGAGCCTTGAAAACATGATGCTGAGTGAAAGAAGCCAGACACAAAAGGCCACATATTGTATGATTCCATTTATATGAAATCTCCAAAGGAGGCAAAGCAGTAAACAGAAAGTGGACTAGTTGCCAGAAATGAGGGGGCATGAGATGGGGAATGATGTTAATGGGTAGGGGATTTCTTTTGGAGGTGTTGAAATTTTTCTAAAATTGTGATGATGGCTGCACAACTTTGTGAATTTACTAAAAACCACTGGATCTTACAGTTTAAATGAGTGAACTATATGGTATAAGAATTATATCTCAATAAAGCTTTTTTTTTTTTTTTTTTAAGAAAGCAAATCTGGATACTTGAATCCAATTTACTTTTTAACTAGATGCTTTCCCCCAAAGATCAGGAAAAAGTTACAGATGTCGCCTTTCACTACTCCTGTTCAACATCGTGCTGGAAGCCCTAACTAATGCAATAAGACAAGAAAAGGAAACAATAAAAGGTACACAGATTGGGAAGGAAGAAACAAAGCTCTCTTTTCAGAAAAGTCATGATTGTCTATTAAGAAACCCCCCAAAACAACCAAAAAAACTGGAATTAATAAACAGTTACATCAAAGTTTCAGGATACAAGGTTGATATACAGAAATTATTTGCTTTCCTATATGCCATCAATGAACAATTGGAATTTGAAATAAAAAACACAACACCATTTACATTAGTATACACAAAAAGTGAACTACGTAAGTATAAATCTAACAAAATATATTTAATATCTATGTGAGAAAAAACTGCAAAATTCTCATGAAAGTAATCAAAGAAGACCTAAATGGAGAGAGAGTCTGTGTTCATGAATGGGAAGACACAATATTATTAAGATGTCAGTTCTTCTCAACTTGATCGACAGATTGAATGCAATCCCAATCGAAATCCCAGCACGTTACTTTGTGGATATTGACAAACTTATTCTAAAGTTTATATGAAAAGGCAAAAGATCTAAAATAGCCAACATATTACTGACGAGAAGAACAAAGTCAGAGGACTGACACTGCCCAGCTTTCAACATAACTGTAAAACTACAGTGATCAAGACAGCATGGTATTGGTGACAGAACAGACAAATAGATCAATGGAAAAGGAAGTCCAGAAATAGACCCACAAAAGTACCGTCAGCTGATTTTTGATGGAAGATCAAAGGCAAAATCCAATGGAGAAAGGACAGCACATGGTGCTGGAAGAATTGGACATCTACATGCAAAAAAAAAAATGAATCTAGATACAGAACTTAGACTTTTCACAAAAATTAATACAAAGTGAATCCTAGACCTATACATGTAAAATGCAAAATTATACACCTTCTAGAAGAGAAAAGCTAGGTGGCTTTGGGTTTGGCGATTGCTTTTTAGATATAACACCAGGAGACAGTCCACACAAGAATTAATTAAGTTGGACCTCAATAAAATTGAAAACCTCTGCTCTGCAAAAAACAGGGAATGGAAAAACAAGCCACAGTCTGGGAGAAAATATTTACAAAACACATATCTGATAAAGGACTTATATCCAAAATACACAAAGAACTTTTAAAACACAACAATAAGCAAACAACAAATTAAAAATTAGGCAAAAGATCTGAACAAACACCTCACCAAAGGAGCAATACAGATGACATCTACAGATCATAGGAAATGATGTTCACCATCATATGCCATTAGGGAATTGCAAATTTAAACAACAGTGAGATACCACTACGTACCTATTAGAATGGCTGAAATCCAAAACACAGCAAAACGCTGGCGAGGATGGGGAGCCTTGGGAATGCTCATTCACTGCTGGTGGGAACGCAAAATGGGACAGCCACTTCGGAAGACAGTTTGGAAGTTTCTTCAAAGCCAGACATAGTCTTACTCTACCATCCAGTAATCACATTCTTGGAATTTACCCAAATGAGTTGAAAACACCTGCACTCAATTGTTTATAGCAGCTTAATCATAATTGCCCCAAACTAGAAGCAACCAAGATATCCTTCAGTGGACAAGTGGATAAACAAACTGCAGTGGAGCCACAGTTAAAAATAAATGAACTATGAAGCCACAGAAAGACATGTCGGAACCTTAAGTGCTTTATGCTAAGTGAAGCCAGTCTGAAAAAGCTGCATGCTCCGTGATTCCAATTTTATGATATTTTCAAAAAGGAAAAAATGGGGGGTTGTCAAGGGCTGGGGGTGGGGCAGGATGGCGAGATGGAGCACAGGGGGTTTTGGGGCAGTGAAAGATTTCTGCAGTGCTGGACACATGATAGTATGCATTTGTGAAAACCTACTGCACAGCACCCAGAGTGAACGCTAATGTCATTGATGGACTTTAATTAATAATAATAAATCGATATTGGTTTAGCATTTGTAACAAATGTACCGTACTAATGTGAGAAATTGTGTGTGCGGGGGAAGGTATATGTATATGGGAACTCTTGCTTCTGCTCAGGTTTTCTGTAAACCTAAAACTGCTCTGAAAAATAAAGTCTGCTGATAATTTTTTAGAGTGAATTACTCACAAACTTTAGTTTTCTATCCCACAATATTTGCAGTTGATCTCCAATCCAGAACATCACAATGCCCACCCGTCCCCCACCCCACCCCACCCCACCCCAGGAAGGACCCTGCTCTGGACTTAATCCATCGCAGAGGAGAAGGTGGCGTCCCCTTCCTTGAACAGTTCCTGACTCCCATGTTCGCCATGTTACTTGGCGCTCTTGGCCAGACGTAGCCTAAATGTCGTATGGATTTACCTGAAACCTTAATCCACTGGCTACTTTAAGGCTGGATGGGTTTTTGTTTGTTTATATGCTTGTTTTGTTTGTTTAATACAAAGCTGACATCGGGAATTCCTAACCATGAACTTCATGAAGTTGTAGGCACATCGCGTGTGTGCGCCTCGCTGGGAAAGGAACCACTGCTCTGTCATGCTCTTAAAGGATCCCTTAGCCCCAGAGACTTTGTTTATAGGTAATCGTTGCATACACCAGGGGCCGGCAAGCCTTTCTGTAAAGGGCCAGGTAGTAACTCTTTTCAGCTCTGTGGGCAGAAGCCTCTGCCACGGCTACTGGGCTCCGCCAGCGTCACGCAGAAGCAGCCTTGGGCAGTTCGTAGGTGAACAGGCGACTGTGTTCCTATAAAATCGACCTCACAAAAGCCCTTGGCAGAACAGACTTGGCCCTCAGGCCATCGTTTGCCAACCCTTGGTATCATCTGTAGATAAACACAAATGGAAAACATTTAAATCACCTGTGACACCCCCCACACACACACATAAATCCTTCCTTCCACCCATACACCAGGAGAGCCCTAAGCACGTGCCGGAACCGTTAGACGGGGTGCTTTACGCAGTCAGCAAACGCGCAGACACGTCACCGGTGTTCAGCTTTACATGTGAACTTTTCAAACAGTGAAACTAGTCTGGCCTGTCTTAAACTGTCCTCCGTGCGTATCTGCGTGTAAGGCAGGATCGCTGTCGGCCTAACTGGGAAGTGCTTGGCTTCCTTTCCTTTCTGTGTGTCCTGTGCAGTCGCCACACCTTCCCTCCAAGAGCTCCGTGCACAGCAGGAAAGCTGGTTGGGCCGTGAAAGCTTCCTTTTCCATAAAATTAACTCATAGGTGGAATTTCTGGTCTAACATCAAACCTCACTTGATTATTTTTTTAATTATTTTTTTTTTTAAAGTTACTTAGATTACATAAATGTTACACAAAAAATATAGGGATTCCCATATGTCCCACCTCTCGCACCTCCCACACCCTCCCACATAAACATCCTGCATTACTGTGGCACATTAATTGCAATTGATAAACACATCCTGGGGTTTTGCCATTAAGCATGGACCCAAACCTCACTTGAGAGAGTAGAAGCATTCTAGAAAAATAAATTGTGTTTTCTCATTGACTTCTATTATAAAAAGTATTCAAAACAAGCTAGCTCATGGCTAGATCTAAACACAGCAGAAGGGGTTGCCTCTAAGTCAAGGCCAGCTGTTTGCACAAGATGCTACGACGTCCGCGCAGCCCCTCTTTTCCCCGGGGCCTGTCCGAACGGCGAGTTTTTAATGCATTCCTCTGGTGACGCTGACTTCCTCTGTGTGTTCTTTGTGTCGTTTCTGCAACAGAATAACATGCGCAGACACTCGGAGAAGTGTGACGCGGGCCAGGAAGAGCCTGCTGCCTTGGGAAGAGGAAGAACCAAGGGGAGGCAGAAGACCCCGAGAGCTGGGCAGGAAGACGGTACCTCCGCTCACGTGAATTACCTTCTCTTTTCATTGTATTTTTATTTTATTTATTTTTTAAGATTTATTTATTTATTTATCCCCCCCTTGCTGCTTGTGTTCGCTGTGTCCATTCGCTGCGTGTCTTCTCCGTGTCTGCTTATCTCCCCCTTGCTGTGAGGTCGTGCTGCATCAGCCCACTGCGCTGCGCGGGCTGGCCTGCCCTCACAAGGAGGCCCCAGGAAGCGAACCCGGGGCCTCACACATGGTAAACGGGGGCTCTATCGATTGAGCCACACCCGCTTCCCCATTATATTTTTATTACAGAAGTTGTAAACTTACAAAACTATCAGGCACGTGTAGAATTCCCATACAACACCCTTCACCAACACCACACCGTTGTGGAGCCTTTGTTACAGGTTATGAGATAATACCATCAGACTGTTACCACTAACTCTGGTCCATAGCATCCTTTTGGCATATTGTTTCCTTATCCCTCTGTTATCAACCCAGTACATCTCTGGCATTGACACAAGAATCTTACAGTATTGCTGTTAACCACAGTCCATCGGTTACATTAATTGTGCTTTTCCCATGCTTCTCCACATTCCCACCACCATGCAATAGTGATGTACATCCATTCTAGTTCACAGAAGGACACTCTTGCATTTGTTCTATTAACCGCAATTCTCATCCACCTCTGGGTTCACTGTGTTATTCAGTCCCTAGACTATTCTCTAGCTTGCTTTCAATTGACATTTACAGCCCTAGACCACCCTTTTCAGCCACAATCCCATTTATAAAGCAGCTGCTACTCACTGCTATAGTGTGTTACCATCAACTCTATTCATTTCCACACTTTTAGTCAAGTTAATTAAAACTTCTACATACATTAAGCATTGGTACTCCTTCACAGCTGTCCTCTATCTCCTAATAACCCACACTCTAGGTTTTAACTCCATGTGTTTATTCTTCATATTTAGTTCATATTAGTGAGAATGCGATATTTGTCCTTTTGTGTCTGGCTTACTTCGCTTAGTATAATGTCAAGATTCATCCATGTTACCACATGTGTCCCAATTTCATTTCTTCTTACTGCAGCATAGTATTCCATCGTAAAATTATACCTCGTTTTGCTTATCCATTCATTGGTTGATGGACACTTGGGTTGTTTCCATCTTTTGGCAATTGTGAATAGCACCGCTATGAACATTGATGTGCAAATGTCTGTTCGCGTTACAGTTTTCAGTTCTTCTGGATATATTCGTAGTAGAGGAATTGCTGAATCCTATGGCAGTTCTATATTTAGTTTACCGAGGAACCGCCAAACTGTCTTCCATGGAGGCTGCACCATTTTACAATCCCACCAACAGTGAAGGAGTGTTCCTATTTCTCCACATCCTCTCCAGCACTTTGTTTTCTGTTGTTTTTTAAAAAATAATGGCCATTCTGTGCAGTGTGAGATGATATCTCATTGTCATTTTGATTTGCATTTCCCTGATAGCTAGTGATACGGAACATTTTTTCATGTGCTTTTTGGCCACATGTATTTCTTCTTTGGAGAAGTGTCTAAGTCTTTTGCCCATTTTTAGATTGGATTGCTTGCTCTTTTATTGTTGAGTTGCGTGATCTCTTTATATAGAATGGAAATCAAACCCTTATCAGAGCTGTGGTTTCCAACTATTTTCTCCCATTGAATGGGCTGCCTTTCCAGCTTCTTGAATATGTGAATTACCTTTCACTTGACAGGGATTTTCCGGTTGTGAATTTTCCTGGGGCAGCTCGATGCCGGCCCGGAAAGGCAGCTGGTCCGAGGCCCAGCTCACTGCCGCGCCCGACTCTGGGCAGGGTGTGGGCTTGGCAGGGGCCCGGCTCGGTTACACACACACACACACAAACACGGGCCCGCAAGACGTTCTAGCGAGGCTGATGATAAGCGCGAGCTCGCTGCCCTCCAGGCCCTTCAGAACGCCTTAGTCCTTTCGGCGAGGCCTCCCCTCTGCCTGGTGGAGCGGGTGGCCTCTGCGCCGAGAATCGTTCTGCGCTGAGAGGGAGCAGGCCTCAGCCTTGCCCAGGCGCTTCTGGGAAGTTCTCGGTTCCTTTCGTATGAGCAGCTTAGAACTAGAGAGCATGGTCGGCAACCACTCAGCCTCACAACGAAAACAGATGGGGATGTCGGCGCGTCATGCTCGTTCTTCAGCGTGACCCTCCATTCTTATGCCATCCTCATTCCGTGACTTGCAGGTGTTCTCAGGCATAGCCCTCAGCCCTTTCCTTCCTTCAGAATTGCCGGATAAAATAGAGGATGCCCACTTACAGCTGGGTTTCAGATAAACAACAGATAATTTTTTAGTATAAGTATGTCTCACACCCTCTTTGGGACATACTTATACTGAAAATGATTCCTTGTTTATCTGAAATTCAGATTTAATGGGTGTCCTCCGGGGCCTCACCTCCCTCTGGGTGGGGCTCTGTGTCCCCTTCAGTGACGCGGTCAGCATGCGGAACTCCTCTTCTCCCATGCCTCACCTGCTGGCAAAACCGCAAGCCCGGCCGAGCCTCAGGCCTGCTCTCTCCTCATCCCTGCCTGCACAGCAGGCTGCCTTAGTTGCCTAGGTGACAGAGTGCCCCGAACTGGGTGGCTTAAGGCAGCAGGAAGGTTCTGGAGGCCAGACCATCTCCTCAGCTCCTGCCCGCCTCTGCTGGGGCCAGCAGTCTGTGGGCATCGGCCTCTGCTCTGGCGTCAGCCTTCTCTCATGTCCCTCTGTGGTCAGTCTGTGTCCAGGTCTCCTCTTCTCATCAGGACACCAGTCAGGTTGGAGGACGGCCCACCCCACTCGGTCTGGCTTCGTCTTAGCTCACCACATTGGCCACAGTCCTGTTTCCAAGTAGGGCTCGGGGGTAAAGTAGGAGGAAAGTGAGCGTCACAGTGATGGGCGTGAAATAGGCAACCCAGCCTGGCTCGTCTTTGTTTTTATACCGACACGGTCAGGAAACATGATTTTCAAGTATTTTTATGGAGGAAGGGGCCCCTGACAGTCCTGGAAGGAGCGGCCCCTCCGCCTGAGGCCCTGTGCTTCCCCCTCAGCACCTCTTCCTTTCACCTTCTCTCTCTTCCCACCCTCTTTGCAGATGCTCAGGCGTCTCCCGGGAAAAATGGGGCGCTTTGCCTGGCTCCCCGTTCCTCTGGCTCCTGAAGCATCTCCCCTCTTACTGGTCACTGAGCCCAGGTCGCACCCTCACCTCTCGCCTCCGGCCACGCCTCCGCCCTCTGCTTCTCTCAGCAGAGGCCATGCCACGACACCCCACTGCCCTTCCCCGGGTGCTCTGGCCTTCCAGCTTCTCGACCGGCTCCTCCACCGCCGGCCTCCTGGTTCTCCAGCCCTTCTCCTCTACAGCCTCACCTTCCGCCGCCAGCTCCTCCCTCTCCTTCCCCTGCAGCTGCCTGCTGTCCACAGCTGAGCCCCAAACCCACACCTGTGCTACAATCACACCTAGGCTCATAGCCGCACCTGCAGCCACACCCACACCTGGGCCCATGACCACCCCTGGTCATGGTCACACCTGGGCCCATGCTAGGCCTGGGCCATAGCCACACCTGCACCCATGCCACTCTGCACCACGCCCCTGCCTCTGCTGGTAGTGACGGCCATGCATTCACGGTTTGGGCCTCCAGCCCCTGCCTCATGCTGAAGACCAGGTGAGAGTGCCCAGCCTCCTGGGAGCATCTCTCCTTGGCTTCTCAAACTCAGTCCACTAGACACTGGGCTCAACACGGAGAACATCTCCCGGGTTCTCTCCTGCAAACCGGATCATGCAGGTATGTTCTGTGAAGTCCACGACTTGGCCCCAGCACTGCCTCTCCCCCTCTCCCCCACATCTCCCAGCCTTTGACTTCACTTCCCGCGTCTCCAAGTCCCTGTTTCTGCTCCCACACCCTGGGCCCTGGCCACGGGCCTGCCTGTCTGCAGCCTCCCCAAGTGTCTGGGCCTCTCCTCCGCGGCTGACGGAGCTCTCCTGCCTGCCCCCCGGGCCCCTCGACCTGCTTCCCAGGCTGATGACTCCTCAGCCCCCAGCGCTCCAGTGCCCCCTCCGGCCCTCCAGCCACACTGGCTCCTCTGGGCCTCAGCCTGGCTGGCCTCTTCCTTGGTCTGGAATTCCTAGGTGCCTCCTGTGCCTCCATTGCTCCCTGGGATCTCGGCTCCGACTCCCTGCTTTGTATCTGCGCCTAGGACTGCTCCTCTCCTCCATAGAGCACTGCCTCGCTCATGGTCCCCGATTTCATTGTCGGGAACAAATGCCCATTTCCCACCTGCACTGTAGGCTCCTCCTGGCCCAGCCAGGTCCCAGCACCTCACACTGAGCCTGGCGTTACCAGCTGTTCATTCGTTCCCCACTGGTTGAATAAACGAGTGAATAATGAACATGGTTTTTCATCATAGAAGGCAAACTAGGGAAATTCAGTTTGTGATCTGTTAATCACAGTGGAAAGAGACCCCGTAGCCAGATGGCAGGGATCTAAATCTGTAAAAACGTGTGGCTTTCAGCTCAGGCACCCAAGGGCCTCCCCATGCTGCACCTCCTCTTGAAAGTCCCTGGAAGCCTCTGGCAAGTTTCTGTCAGAATAAGAGTAGTTTTAATAGAAAACCAAGTTATCTGGGATATAATGGGTTTCGTGTGAGTATCATTGATTGACTGTCTTAAATCCTGTATCTTTTCAGGACAGCGGGTTTGTTCCTCTGGCTGGGTCCTCTCTTCCTGTTTCCTCGTGTGCCTTGTAATTTCTTGCTGATTTGTAGGCAGCTGAATATGTGGTGACTTTAATCTGATGGCCCATTTCTCTCTCTTGCCTATTGTTTTTTTTCCCGCAGTTCTTCATTGATATTTGGCTCAACTTATTCTCAGTCTTTAAAGTTGCCCAGCTGAAGTTATCAGAATCGGGCCAGGGACTCACTAACGGGGCAGAGTTTCTCCCAGGAAATCTTAACTGGTTAAGAGAGACCTAAAACCAGTTTATCTGCATGCAGTTTCCAGACCGGCCAGCAGGTGGCACTTGTTGGCTCACCTTTCCACGGAGGTGTTTCTTTCAATCTCTGCTTTCCTGGGTTTGATCCTAAGCAGGCTCTGCTGGCCAAGTTCACTGAAGAAAAGCCCCGACCTCCCCTCCCTTTTCCTTTGTAACAGCTGACAGGGAGGAAGACGTCTGTTCCCCTCTCAGTCGGCTGCAGTGAGCCAGGGGTTTTACCGCGACTTAATGTCTTGTGGGTGGGGGTGAGAGCTCTTCCCGGCCACCGCAGAGGCTTGGTAACCCACTTTTGATGTTTCAGGTTCTTCCTCTCTCTGTCCCTCACCCTCCTGGGAGTTGTGCAGCACTGTCCTGGCCTGCTGACCCCCAAAGCAGGTCCCTCAGGCAGCTTTTGGCCCTTTCTCCATTGTTTTTGTGAGAGAGCTGAGCCCTGCCTGCCTACTCCAACGCCATCTCCCCAGAACTCCTATAATGGGTTTTGAAAACGCCTCCTTCAGTGGATGACACTTCTGCTCTGGAGAAGCGTTCGGGACAGGAGGGCTCGATGGCTTCCGGGATGCCGCAGCCCGGCTGTGGGAGGGTGGCCCGTGGCCCATGGTGACTCAGCCTGACAGCTGCAGACTCTGCTTGGCACACTGCCGTCAAAGCCAGGAAAGAACGCCAAAGAGTGCAAGGCAGGCCTCCGTTCGCATCTTCTGCTCCTTTGACTTGGGATTGGCCGAAACGGGAGCATCAGTCAGACATAGCTCATGAACGAGGGCACCCAGAACCTTCCCCTTCCAGAAGAGCAGAAGCAAACACTCTCACAGGCTTAAAAATGGGCAACTCTAAGATTAGGCTTGTTAAAACTTTTTTTCCCAGTTTTTGACTGTTTTATCCAAAGCAAAGTATGAATTGAGACAAGTATCCTGGCTTATGTCAGCAACAAATACACCCCCGTTTGCATTTCTAGGTTTTTTTAACCTAATTATCCAGATAACTGTCTCGTTTGTTCATTTGTTTTACTCGTGAGTCAGCATGCATCACCTCGCCAGTTCGCTGCTATGTCTCTGCCAGCTGCTGTCTGATGACACTGGCTTGGTGAATCTCAGTGTTTAGTTCATACATAATAATTGGGTCTTATTGCCCCTCTCCCCAAAATACTTCAAGGAAACACAGGCAAAAAAAAAAAAAAAATCTTCAACTTTGTATTAACAGGAAGTAATATTCCTTTTTAAATTGAGGTGAAATTCACATAACATAAAATTAACCATTTGAAAGTGAGCAGTTCAGTGGCATTTAGTGCATTCACAGTGTTGTGCAACCAGCACCTCTATTTGTTCCAGAACATTTCCATCATCCCAAAAGAAAACCCTGTCCCCATCAGCAGTGCCCCCCATGTCCTCTGCCCACCAGCCCCTGGCAACCACCAGTCTACTTGCCATCTCTGTGGACTCAACTGTTCTGGACGATTTATATAAATGCGTCACGCAGTGTGTTACCTTGCACATCAGCAAGTGTTTTCAAGGTGCATCCTTTTTGTAGCATGCATCAGAGCCTCATTCCTTTTACGGCCAAGTAATAGTCCATTGCATACGTAGACCACATTTGTTTATCTGTTCATCCGTTGAAGACAGTAATTGCATTCTTCGAGGCAGGCTCTTTGCCTCACGCTCCATGGGTGTCCTTGGGAAGTAATTGGAAAAGGGTGGCGATTTCAATATGAGCACATTGACAGTGGTATGTTTTTAAACTGCCTGAGTGTAAGTTGTGCCGACTTGTTTATCAGCTCCTGGGGGCTGAGCAGGGATGTCTGATGGGCAGCTTGGCCCACAGTAAGTGCTCAGGATTTGTTGATTTCTGAATGGGCAGATGCCTGCGAGCGGCTGGCTGTTCCCAGGTCGGTGGTGGCATTCCGTGAGCTTCACAACAAGCCCTGGGTGGGCAGCTCAGCCCTGTGAGGGCCTGGAGCATCTGCATTCGACTTACAGCTGTGGCTGCCAGGAGCCGTTTGCCAGTGTCTGGGGACATTTTTGGTTGTCACAGTTTGGGGGATCAGATGTGCTACTGGCATCCAGTGGGTAGAGACCAGGGCTGCTGTGAAACCTCCTACAAGGCAGAGGATGGCCCCCAAAACAGAATGATCCTGCCCAAAACGTCAGTGAGGCTGACACAAAGAAGCCCTGACTTACGGCAGGTAGTTGCGACCAGAATGTTTGTCCTGGGCTGTGAGTGGAAAGGTGGTTCTCTAGGATGCTTGCTGCCATGCTTCAGATCAAGCCACTGTCTCCAAAACGTCGTTGCCTAGTCTAGCAGTTCTGGTTTCTTGGCTTTTTAAAGTTTGCTCACCTGGTCCCTTTTTCCCAAGAAGCTGCTGCCGAGCAGGTGTTGGCTGCGGAGGTTTCCACCGTGAGAGGAGAGCAGTACCCGGGCGAGATCGTTCCCGTCGACTGCGGGTGGCGCACGGGCGGCAGCGCAGAGCCGGAGGCAGGCCTGACCTGTGAACTGATCCTCAGCATGATGGATAAGTGACGAGGCCGGGCGGCCGTTCTGGCGGGACTTGGTTCCTACAGCAGGTTCCAAGTGCTCGCACCTTCTTTCAAACAATTAAGTTCGTGACAATGGATGGTCACAGTTTTTCCAGAGTTTGAAGTAGCACCTTGAAGGGTTTGCTTATATTGGGCTAGGGATCGTTAAAAACATTGCAGGTGTTTTTTGAAAGGCTTAAATCTTGAATCGAGGGATTAACACCTCAAACCTGTGAACTCACTTGGTGTTGGCACGACAGTTCACAACGAATGAGTCCTGATTTTTGGATGATAATTATTCCAATAGTAGCCCAGCCCACTGTTGAGCGCAGAAGCAGCCAGACTGGAAAGTTTTATGTTGAATTGCAGTCCCATGATATTTCAAATACTTTTATGATTTTTTAATATAAAAGACTAATTTTATATTCTTTTTATACAAATGAATTTTCCATAAAATTTAAAACTGCTATAATGATTTTTATAGTTCTAAAGTCAGCCAAAAAGATATTACTGTTATTTAAAAAACTAAGAAATGGAAAAACTCTAGATTAGGCTAGAAAATAATGAAATCTATTTTACTTTGCTATATGAGCAAGGTTTACTTTCACAATTTGTATCCTCTCTTAATTATGTTCTTTAGCAGATATGAAATCCCCACTTGGAGTCTATTATTGTCAGTTCGTAGTCTTTTTTTTGTTTATATTTTAAAAAAATAATTGGCAGAGTGAGAAGAAACATAAACATTGATAATGAAATGTATACTTGGGAAGAGTTTGCACTTTTTTGTAATGTCCTATAATTAGTGAGTGTTTCTCGTCCACGGATTGAAGAGTCTGTCCACCTCGAGCAGAATGTGAAATGCCTCTTTAGCACTTAATTAACTTAGTCCCTATCTTTATAGTGAGCCAGTTTTTTTCTGCTTTTCTTAGCTAAACAGCTGCTTTTGCTGTGAACTTTTCCCCATGTTTTAAAATCATCGCTAGATCATAAATTCAAATTCTTGACATTTTGATCCGTTGTTATAAATATCCCAAATTCAGAAGCCCAGCAGAAGGTTAACATTTGGATGTGATTCCTCGGCAGGAAGGGGTTATAGTCTCTTCATACCAGCAAATTAGTAAAATTCATACGGTAAGACTTAAATTCTATACTCTGTATAGAATCTGAGCCCACGCCCACAGTGCTATCATTGTGACTATTGGAATTTTTGTGATCGTTTCTTTTTTTTTTTACTGTTGTGCAGGATGTTTGGCATAACTCAATAAAATGAAATGCCTTAAAACTGCTGTCTGTGTTATATGTGAATGACCGTCCTTAAAATGTCTTCTCTGCACCAAAGCTGAAAGGATTTTTCTTTCTTCACTGGCAAAATGAAAGTTGACTTTAGGACTGCCTCCGTAGAAACTAGATCTGAATGTTTGGCAGCCTTAACCAGCATGCACAGGCTTATTTTCTAATGTTTTACAATTGAAAATGCAGGAGCGGATGCAGCTCAAGCGGTTGAGCACCTGCTTCCCACATGGGAGGTTCCGGGTTCGGTTCCCGGTGCCTCCTGAAAAAACAAAGACAAACAGCAAGCAAAACAAACGAAAAAACCAACTCAGGGGAGCCGACGTGGCTGTGGTTGGGCACTGGCTTCCCACATACGAGGTCCCAGGTTCGATCCCCGGCCCCCCCGTAGCTCAAAAAAAATTTTTTGAAAATGGCAGAAATGTGATATTTACAGTCCAGCCCCAGTAGGGTTTTAAGAAAAGGAAAAAAAAAAGCTGATAATATAAGAAACATGTTTGAAATGCAAACCCAGTTCGTTTCCAAACATTATCAAAAACCCCTCATAAAGACTTTAATAAGTCATTGAAGTGTTTTTTATGTAAAATACCCAGATGAAAAATTATACAGAGCAAAAATTCAGATGGTCGACATGGATTGTTCTGTGGCCACACTCCCTGGGTGTGAGAGGGTGACACTCCAAAGCTCCTGAAATGAAAAATTTGTGCTGTGGTTTGGGTCATAGACGCGGTAACAAGAGTGCCCATTAGAGGGCAGTAGTTTCTTTTCAAACATTCAGATGGACGTGTTTAGCTATTTGAGAATTTCTGTAAATAAGGCAAACGTAGCAACCTCTTGGCAATTCGTTTCAGTGATTTTGTACCATACACAAAGATTAATAAAAAGTGGTTTCTCTTCACTACTGACAGGCGGATTGCTTGCACCTGAGGTTGCTAAGTAAGCGAAGGGCCTTTTGGGAAGTTTTGGCATGCTCTGCCTGCAGAGCACGTTAGCTTAAAATAGTTTTGGATCCAGCAGTAAATAATTCTGGAATGTACACCTCTTGTGCAATTTAACGACTTTGGTTTTTTGGGGGGTGGGGAGTTTAAATTACAATAGCATTTGACAACATTTTTACTATATAAAGGATGCTTTCTAAACAAACTTAAAACCAGGCAGTTAACAGCCTGCTCTTGTGTGAGGTTAGTCACCGAAGCAGTTTGATACTACAAAGGGGGGTGGGGGTAGGGTCAGGATTCCTTATGAAACTGAAGTAGTTTAAATTGTAAATTTTGACAGCCTACCTTTTGACAATGGCAAGAATTTCTTATTTTCCAGATATTTTTCCCAGTGTAAATGTTTTATTTTTTCTGATAATTCATTGATAATCCTGCTGAGTAGCCCCTGAGCAGGAGTGCTTTGTGACTATCTGTCATTTATACGATAATAGTTCACTTAAAGCCTGAGAACATTTGGTTTATGTAATCGGCTCTCAGCATTTCCCCATCCTTTTACTGCGGTTTATTTTTGATTGTGGGCAGTCTAGTTTACCGCACTCCTCAGTGTAGCTTTGGTATCATTTCTAAGACGATTCTGATTATGAACCTGATCTCTATGGTGCACTGGCTGGTGCACTGGCTTTTTTTTTTTTTTTTTTTTTAAGGAGGTACCAGCGATTGAACCTGGAACCTCATAGATGCTGAGCAGGTCCTCACCCACCGAGCTACACCCGCTCACTGCACTGGCTTTCATATTATACATAATTTAGGGCTGCAAAAGAAGTGTGAATCCTATTTTCTGTGCAATGCAGATCTAGTACTAAGCAAGATGATCACCCTGCTTGTTGAGACAAAAAGTACCCCAAGAAACTCTTGATTGCACCACAATGGAGAGAAGCCACTAGAGATCAGAGGGAAGCGCTGCAGAAATAGTCCTAGGAAATGCCCACTGCTCTCATTTCCTGGTAATGAATGAGTCCAAAGGTTGCCAGTTAAAAGACCCATCCCAAGGCCTGAACTTATTAAAAGCAGTAAAGTAATAACAGATAACAGCATGCTAGACGAAGAATTACTCTACTTTAAATCAATCAGAATCAGTCACTACATTCAATAGAAAAAGCTTTGTTCTATCTTGCTTTTCCAAAGTAGCCCCTTCATTTAATGGCTGTTTGAAAACATAAAAGTACTTGTTTGTGGAAAGAAGCTTATCTGCTGTTTTGTTTTCCCCCTAAAAAAAGACTGAAGTGCTTGCAGCATTGAAATTACCTATGCATACTGACAAAACAATTTCAAAAGGCGCTCAAGGATTTTTCTATTACATAAGAACAGCCATTTTGTCAGTTAAATCGTTTGTCTTAAGAGGGAAGGAAAACCATTTATTCCGCAGGCACACCCGGATTTGCTGCTGGAATAGAAAAGGTTAAACACAGCACCAACCCCCCCCCCCCCAAGGAGTTCAAGAGTCGATTTAAAAGGAACACAGGACCAGCTGGTGGCCCCTCCTGGCCACCAGGCTGCAGGTGGACCAGCTGGTGGCCCCTCCTGTTCCCAACTCCCCCAGAAAAGTTTAGCTCTCGGGGTCTTCCGGAGGAGCTGGACACCCTCATCAGCGGATGCAGGTTTCTCAGTAGGAGCCTGGGCTGTTGGTCGCACAATCTCCCTAGAAGGCCACGATGCTCGACTGCGGATGCCAGGGATTTTAGGCCACCGCCCCAGGACGCTGGTCTGCATCTAAGACAATTCCTGTTATATTTGTTTCCCAAATGTCAGGATTCCCTCAGATGCGCTAAAGCTGAAAGCAAGTTACTTTTTAGGAAATTCTTAGGAAAGCAGTAGTGTGAAAGAGCTGCCGGTTTGGCCCAGGGCCTCCTCTGGGAAGAGGTGAACTAGCTCCCGGGACACAGTGGACAGAGGGAGGGCGCAGCTTCTGCCCGGGGACCCTGGGCAGCTCCAGGTGTCCACGGGCGACACTCAAGTCCCCGGGGGTGCGCTTCTGCCCGTGCAAGGTCCCTGGGTCCAGGCCACAGCGGCCTCACCTCCCTTTGGGCATGGGGCACCGGTCACGCCATCTGCCACACGGCACACTTGCCCTTCACTCGCTGCCCCTCTGCAAGGGGGAATTGCAGCTCCCGCTTGACGCCCAAGCCCTCAACAGCAGAGGTTCCCGAACCCCTCCGGGCGTCGAGGCTACCTGGGGAGTTTGTGGAACTGCAGACACCTGGACGACTCCTGGACACCCCCCACCTGGGACCCCAAGTTAGAAGCTCTGAGAGTGAAGCCAGAGAATCTCTTTTTGTTTTTTTTTAAGTCTCCGCAACTGGTTTTGTTGCAAAACCTGGTCCGGGGCCCCCTGCTCTCCCATCTGGATTTCTATCTTGCTCCCATTGATGTGGGAAAACTTGAGCCTTTCAGTAGTCAGGCGCTTAGCATTTTATTCTGGGAGATTCTACCCTAAAAAAAACAGCTCAGCGTCTCTCCTTGTGGCCTGTGAACCGTTGTCTGGTTCAGAGGGAATGAAAGAGGCCAGAGCCCCTGGAAACGCCCGGGGCCTGCGTGCTGGGGATATGCCCCCCCCCGGGTCTGGCCCTGAATGGCACGTGGGGTCGAGACGGGGGCCAGGGCCTCGGCCGCCCCCCGGCGACGGAGCCTGAGCGGCAGGGAGCCAGGAGCTGAGAACCGCGCAGGACTCAATGATCCGCCTCGCCGCACACCCTGGAAACTCGCCGGTCTGACGAGACAAACCTGCCCTGCTCCTTGTCAGCAGTATTCCATTTTGAGCAAGATAGGCCCATTTCAGAATATAAACGTTGGGTGCTTTTTAAAAATTATTTTTACCACTTACTGAGGTGAGTAGGAGAGTTTCAGATGTTTGGATGAATGTGTGTGTGCAAACAGATACTTATATCCCCAAAAAACAAGTTTCTGTTTAAAAAAATCTCCATGAAGAATCAGAAATTAGTCGTGAGAAGGTGAGACCCTCAAAAGTTGGCCAAATGGAAATCCATTTACTAATCACAACTTTTTATCTAAGGAAATGGCTACAAGAAAGAATTCTTAATGCTAGTATTTTCCAATGCATTTTTCCGTTTTCTTTTTTACTTTTTTGGAGGTGTAATTTACTTACAGTAAAACTCCCCCCTTTTAGTGAACAATTCTATGATTTTGGGCATATGAGTACCATCGTGTACCCAAGACAGAGAACAGCTCCGCCCCCCAAAGCTTCCATTGTGCCTTTGTAGGCACCCACTAACCCTGCCCCCTGCCCCGGGCCCTGCCTCTGTCTTTTTCCATATGGTCTGTTTTCTGTCCATATAATTTTGCCTTTCGTGAATGTCATATAAATGGACTCTGACAGCATCTGGTCTTTTGAGCCTGGCTTCTTTCACTCAGTGTGATGACTTTGAACTTCACCCATGAGTTTGCCTGTAACAAGAGCTCTTTCCTTTTTTATTGCTGAGTAGTATTTGCTTGTATATGGATGTGCCAGAGTTTGTTTATCCATTCACCACTTCAGACACTTGGGTTGTTTCCAGTTTGGAGGGATTATGACTAAAGTTGTTACAAGCATCTGCATAGAGGTTTTTATGTAAACATAAATTTTCATTTCCTCTGGGTAAATTCCTAAGGGTGGGATTGCTGGGTTACATGGTAAGTGTATGCTTTACCTTATAATGAATGCCAACCTGTTTGTCCAAGCGGGTGTACCATTCTGTAGTTCTGCCAGCAAGGAGTGAGAGTTCCAGTGGCACCACGTCCTCACCACCACTTGGTATTGTCAGTCATGGGGTGCTTTTGTTTTTTGTTTTTAATTTTAACCATTCTACTAGATGTGTAGTGGCATCTCATTGTGGTTTAATTTGCATTTCACTAATGATGAATGATTTTGAATCTTTTCACATGCTTATTTTCCATTTGTCTTTGATGAAACATTTGTTCAAATCTTTTGATCATATTTTAATTGGCTTGTTTGAGACTTATTTACATATTCTGGATACAACTTCTTTATCAGACATATGCTTTGCAAATATTTTCTCCTAGTCTGTGTCTTATCTTTTCATTCTCTTAACAATGTCTTTCAAAGAGCAGATTGTTGTTTTTTTTTAAACTTTGATGAAGCCCAATTTATCAATTTTTTCTTTGATGGATCATTGTTTTAATGTCATATCTAAGAAATATTTGCCTAGCCCCAGATCACAAAGATATTCTCCTAATATTTACTTCTGGAAGTCTTACAGTTTTCTGTCTATGATGCATTTTGAGTTAATTTTTGTTTGTGGCACAATGTGTGGATCAGAGTTCATTTTGTCACACCTGCATGACCAGTTTTTTCAGCATTACTTGCCAAAGACTTCCCCTCTCCCTTGAATTCTCTTCGTAGCTCTGTTGAAAGTAAGTTGACCACATGTGTGGGGGTCTCTCCTGGACTCTCCTCTGTTCCATTGATTTAGCCCTTTGTCAGTACCATCAGTATTTATTTTGATTGGTCTGTCTTTTGATAGTACTTGCTTTTAATCTTCCTTTTTTATGCATCTTGTAATTTTTGGTTAAAAGGCAGACATCATGTGGAGATCAGTAGAGACTGAGATAAATAGTATTTATGCCTAGAAATGGATTGAATCAATCTGCAGTTATCCCCTCCACATCATGGGGGTTAGGGGCTCAGCACCCCGTGAGATCTGGAAAATCCACATACAATTTTTGGCCCTCCCTTTGGACCAGAGAAGAAGTCTAAATTTTTTCTTTTTCTTTTATGGTGCATTTACAGTACCTTATTGTAAAATTTGGGTTATTTGGTAATAGGTGATATTATACAATACTATAAATATATTTTATGCATTTCTATGTCTTTAAACTTCTTCTGTGTCACTGGTGGCCTTCACATGTTGCAAAACTCCCCAAAATTCCCATTTAATTTCTTTTGTCGACCCGCGATATAGTGAAACTACAATAAGGAGAGTTGCAGTATGGAAGGGATAACTGTAGTCAGGAACTGAGCTGGCTTTGGCTTTTGTTGTTGCTATGGTTAGCTGCAAATTCCTTTAGAACAGGAGTTGACAAACCTCAGCCCGTGGGCCAAAGCCAGCCAACCATGAGTCAACTAAGGCCATGCCCAGGGATTCTAGACTCTTGCTGACCCACATTAGGTCTCCAGCAATTCATTTGAAATTCTAGCTGAAATCCTTTTACCTGCTTGTATGACAGTCCTGGCTTCCTCCTGTGCTGTGCCCCAGGTAAGCCAGGGCCCGTGTTCCCGTCTCTTTGGAGGCACCCAACTTGCCCTAGATTCCAGATGAGTTGGTTGCCCCAACCTCAGCTCTCTAATGGTATGATGAAGCCAAAAAATGATCCCCAAAAGATGTCCACATCAAGCCCCTGAAACCTGTGAATGGGACCTTTTTGGGAAGAGGGCCTTTGCCAATGGAATTAAGGTTGAGATGAAGTGATGAAGTGATCCCGGATTTACCCAGCCAGGCCCCAAATCCAATGGCACAGAAATCCCCTGACACTGAGTAAGGACACACAGAAGAGAAGACAGAGAAGAAGAGGTGGCCATGTGACCACAGGGCCCGAGATTGAGTGATACAGCAAAAAAGCCAAGGACTGGAAGGGGCAAGAAGCAGATTCTCCCCAATGGTCCCCCAAGGGAGCGCAGCCCAGCTGACACCTCCATCTCAGAATGCCAGTCTCCAGGACTGTTAGAGAATAAATGTCTGTTGTTTTAACCACCAAGTTTATTACAGCAGCACTGGGAAGCTCAGCTAGATCTGCTCCAGAGAAGTTATGATGTCATGGATCATCCGGCCTTTTCTCATTAGGGTGGCAGCAATGCCCTTTCCAGCTTCTACATCCTCATTGGAAGCCAGATGTCTCGTGAACCGCTTTTTAGTTTTCATCTGGTTATAACTTTTAAAAGGAAGACTTCCATTATGTCCAACAGCATTTTCAGATTCCTGCTTGTAGTTGGCATTTGTGCCGCTTTCAGAGCAGCTAACACTTAACAGCCATTTATTTTGCCCCTTACGTGCCATTGGATTTAGTCCCCATGGCAGCTGATGGGCTGGCAGGCGCTATTATGATGCCCATTTTACTGAAGAGGAAACTGAGGGCAGAAAGCTGAAGTCCCTTGCCCCGGGTCTCATGCTGGTACCTGGTGGAGCAGGGACTTGACCCAAGCCGTCACCTAGGGCAGAGCCCAGGCTTTGGGCCACTGTGTGCCACAGCCTACCGCTGGCAAGCCCTTGCGGCGCCCTCAGCAATGCAGCTAAGGACAGTGCAGGCCCCTGCTGGGCTGGACGGCCGGTCACAAGTGTCCTGGGCTTCTCAGAACCGCGGGGTCATCCACTGTCACACGCAGAAGGACAGTCACGGGCTTTCCTCGGTGGTGTGGCATCAGCAAAGTGCCCGGCCTGGCAACCAGTAAATGTTAGTGCTATGAAATCGTTGTTTTTAATAACCCGGTCAGAGTTGACGTCCAGCTCCCACATACTCTGGCCTGGAAAGCACACCCCGGGCCACCCTGGGCATCAGAAGCCAGAGCAGCCGAGCCGCGCGGAGGTCAGCGGCAACTCTGGTGAGAACCTGGCCCGCTGGCTAACCCAGGCTTCCACCGTTCTTGACGGTTTCCATTTTTAAAACTGCCAGTTTAATTAAACAAGAATGACTCACTCCTCTGGGCAGAGCGAAGAAGGAAAAGCCCCCGGGGCTGCTGGGTGGCAGAGCCGCTCTGGCCGCTGCTCACTGGGCGGGACCGCTCGGCTCTGTGCTGTGGCCCCAGCGAGCAGCAGTGCTGCGGAGATGCCACCCCCAGCCACGGAAGACACGCCAACACCAGCGCTGCCTCTTCCAGCGCCGCCGCCGAAAGGGCACTTGCCAAGCTGGTGGTTTTAGCGAGTGTGGGCAGGAGAGTGTAAGAACTGTGGCCTCGGCCAGCCAGCTCCCACTGCCCAGCAGCGTGGCCCATAGAGCTACCTGTCCTGCTCACAGCAGAGCTGCTGCCCTTGGCTCACGGGCCGGAGTAAAGTCGAACCTTGTGGTAAACGTCGTCATAATTCTCCAAGTCCCTCCAAGAGGCTGCTAGTGCTTTGGGTCGCTCTTATCTCTGAACTTGCTTTGCTGAAATAGAGTTTAGCAGAAACAGGTTACCCTGCCCATCCAGGGACTGTTTACATGTCCAGACAAACCCCAGTCCTGACAATGAGAGACGGCAAATGAGCCCGCTTCCCCAGAAGCCACGGAGCGCCTCTCCGTAAGTGGCTTTCAGCTTTTCCTTGGACTCAAGAAGATGAGAAAAACAGTGGGGTGGGTGCCTCGCTCATGCTTGCGTTTTGGAGCAGCCTAGCAGCCTGCTGCCCCAGAGCCAGGGCTGGGGCCAGCGGCCTGGGTTCAGGGCTGCCCGTCTTCCTCCATTCCTCGGGGAAACTGGATGGACCAGGGTTTCCCCCAAACCCAGCAACTGAAAATCGGCTCAGGACATCTGCTGGAGCCATCGACACCACTTGGTACTTCCCAACTTTCTTTAGATACATTTAGTTTCAAAAAAAACTCTGTTGTTACCAAAAATGAAGGTCCAGTTTCTCCATAAGCAGAAGGTGTCCATTAAAATAAACGCTGGACACGGTGCCGCGGGCCTCAAGCCGGGGCCGTCCACGTGTTAGTCAGGCTCACCCTGAAATGAGACGTTCTCCTCCGTCCTTCGGGCTGATGGGAGTCGGAAAGGGCCTGTCTGCCTTGCTTTGGCCCCTCCGTCCATCTATGCTCTGCCTGTGCCGGAAATGCCAGGGTCCCAGCTGCTGAGAGACAGGTGCCAAGACGGCAGCCGGGCAGGCTGAGCAGGCTCAGAGAGGAAGACTCTCCTTTCCTGGCTGCGGAGCGTTTCCGCCCAGCTACCCACAGGCTCCCAATCAAGGGGTGTCCGTGATCACTGACCCTCGGGCTGGGCTCAGAGTCTGGAGTAAAATCCACACTGTGCTCGAGTCCAAGCCACCCTGAGTGGCCTCGGGCAGAGCCCTTGGCTCCTGGTGTCAGGCTTCAAGGCAGGGCCTTTATGGATAACCAGAGACGGCATGAAGAAAACTTCAGCACGAGACGAGTTAGGCAAACTCACATTTATTACGTCTGCAGAGGTAAGGGGCCAAGGTCAGTCCAAAGTGACTCAGACCCGACTCCTCTTGCTTAAATACCTAAGTTACTACTTAGCACTTGCTTTGATTATGCATTAGCTTTTATGCACATGGATGAACACACATAGCTAGTTATATAATTGCATGATTAGTGTGTTCAGGAAATCATGCTTGCCCATACATTGCATGATCAAAAAAGGGGCGGCTAACTCCACCCCTGGTGGGAAATTTGCTATGTTAATTAAGCAAGTTGAAGTGAGGACAGCAAGGGGCTTCTCTGCGCAGGTCCAGCCAACCGGTTGAAGCTGGTCTTCATACTTCACTGCTTCAACAGGATGTTCTTGACCACCAAAAGCGGAATTTGGCAGAAAGAGAGGGTTGCATCTCGTTACCTTCTAATTTACATACAACTCTTTCTTTGTATTTTAGCAACAGGGAGAGAAACAAGTTACTTTCAGGTATTCGGTCATCCCACGTCCGTCACTGGGAGCCCAGGCTTCCACGCGGACCCAGAGCCCTTGCTAGGGGCTGGGGGATCCCAGAGAAACAAGGCGTGGGCCTTTCCCTGCAGATGCCTACAACCTGCCCTTCCTGAAGAGCAGCTGCAGCCCTGCCTGTGCAGCAGGCCTTGCTCACAGGCCTGCTGAAGAATGCAAAGGCCCTGGGGCAGGGAGACGCTGATCCGCAGCTCTGGCCCATTCCCGTGGTGTAGAGGCCCCCGCCGCGGACCATCCCGTGAACGTGGCATTGGGAGGAGATGCGCGGCGGTGCAGCCGTGCTGCGCTCCCAGCACACAGATGCAGCAGAGGTAAATTACGCACGAGCAGATAATAGGAAAGTGTGGTCATTGGGAGGTGACGAGTTCTGAATATTTATCATCTTTGTTTTCAATATAATTTATTTAATAGTAACTTGATGCAATTTAGTGTTGAGTAAGGGCCGTGTTTAACAACCAATAAGCAAGCTTCCTAAACATTTAGCCATCAGCTTTTGGGGGCCAAAATGTCGGCTGCAGTACCAGCCCCCCCACACACACTCCCGCCACCACCCTCCTTGGCTCACCAAGCGCCAACGCCGATGTACACCGGCTTGGGCCCACAGGGAATGAACTGGCCCGTGGAACAGAAAATTCCGTGGGTAGCGCCTCGGACACAGCCAGTGCCTGGCTCCAGCAGAGCTGGGGACCCCGCTTTGCCCTCCCTCCTCCTGCTCTCGCTCCCCTCTCCTGGTGGCACAGGGGCTGCCAGCAGTTCCACCCTGCACCCACCTCCTCCGCAACCCCAGCAGAGGGTCTCGGGCCCTGTGGGCCAGCCCAGAACCGGGATGCAGGGCTCTGATGGGCCCGGCCCAGCCACGCCCTCCCCGGGGCAGGGTGGGGTCAGTCCTGGGTGGACCTGAGGGCGGAGCGCTGTGTCCCAGGTTCCCTCTGGGAGGCATCAGGGGAGAGGGTCCACGATGCCGGGCAGTGGGAGACAGCGAGCAGCCCCACAGAAACACTCAGGCTGAGGCTTGCCAATCTTAAGATAGTCAATGACTCTGGGGGGTTTACGATTTTCAAGTTTCAAAAGTAACACACGCTTGTGGGAACCAGGGAAACGGTACATATGAAGCTCTGCAAAGGGGGAGGTTCATCGTCTCCCGCCCCTCCACCTGCCCAACCCACACCCCCAGGAGGGTCCCACGTCCTTGTCCTGTGGCGGTGTCTGGTGCATGTGCACTTGGGGGGTATCTTGTTTGTGCTCAATACTCGGGCCTCACACGTGACTCTGTGACTCGCTTTTTCTCACTGAAAGAGAAGCCTTGGCCTTTCCTACCAGCCCGTGGATGGAGACCTGCAAACGTCAGGGTTTGAAAATAAAGTTGTCCTTTGCCCAGCTAGGCTGGCGGCTGGGGGCCTTTTCATTCATGGCTCCCACAGAGGGCGCTAAATTTGAGATTGCTAAATTTGGTCAGAGTGCGCGGCTGTGCAGAGGGCCTGTGAGCTAAAAATACCAGCCCGGGTCTGGGGGAGGCTGCACGCCAGCCGGGGCCGGGGGGGCATGGTAGCCCCCCTGGGGTCTGAGGCAAAGGCACCTGCAGCTCCTCCAAGGAGCCTGGGCCTCCCGGCCGACGTCCATCCGATGGGCCACCTCTCCAGGCGACCAGGCTGGGAGGTGCAGTGGCAACACGCTGGCCCCGACTGGGCTAACTTTCCCCTATGCTTGTGCCACCCAGTCGTTCAATGCCACCTGCACGATAGTCGCTTATTTTCTTCAAATCGGCTCACTTTTAAAAATCAAATGCATTTGTTTTTAAATAAAACTTCACAACACTACAGTAAGTGGAAAACCAATCTCCCTGGTCATACTTGGTAAAGATAAAGTGATTATTGCTGTCTCTAATATTGGGGCGCTTGCTCTGTCAGGCCCTGTTCTGGTACTTTACAGCGTCGGCTCATTTAGTCCCTGCAACAGCCTCAGGAGGGAGGTCCAAGGTCGTTCCCGTCCACTAGTATCCCCATTTCATAGACTAGGAAATGAGGCTCGGAATGGCGGCGTGCGAAAACACCTCCTAAAACCAGAGGCAGGACTACCTAACTCGTCCTGGTGCTCGTGGGGAAACTCTGAGTCTGCATGTGCCTGATTCATTCATTCATCCATTCATTCCCTTGCTCGTTTATTCGGCAAGTGTTCCCGGAGCGCCCACTGGGGCAGCTGTGCGGGGAGGGAGGCCCCTGCCCGTGCGGAGCTCTGCCTGGGAGTGGAGCTGGCACCGTGTGCCCCTCCCCACGCCCCATGATGCTGGATCAGATTTCTCAACCTTTAGGACGAACAGATGACATGGGAGAAGATGGCAGCCCAGGTATGGTAAAAAGATGGGTTAAAGTAAGTTTCAGCCTCCACTGGATATCCCAGTTAGCAGACTGGAAGGACTTTAAACCCAGTTTCCTGCCGCAGAGTAAATGCTCGAAACTGTCCCAATGCTCAAAATGAGTAAATGCTCAAAATGTTTCTGACGATGAAGATGACGAGGATGACTATTTCTGGCAATGAATAGCGGTTTCCATCTTACTTTAACAGTGTATTCAAATGTATTTGATTTTTGAAAGTGAGTTCAAGAGAAGCGCATGTGGCGCAAGCGACTGGGCTCCCACCTACCGTATGGGAGGCCCTGAGCTCGGTTCCCAGGGCGTCCTGGTGAGAGCAAGCTGGCCCGCACCTGTGGAGAGCTGGTGCAGCAAGGTGACACAACAAAGGGAGACTGCCAGGCAGACAGAGGAAATGCGCAGCGAATGGACAGAGAGCAGACAGCAAGCACAAGCGGCAAGGCGGGGTGGGGTGGGGGGGGAGAATAAATAAATTAATTAATTAAAATTAAAATTAAAAAATACATTACTAAAAAAAGTGAGTTCAAAAGTGTCATGCTCATGGGGTCTAAGCCCCCTGTCAACCAGAAACAGAGTGGACATCACTACCCCAAAATCCTCAAGATAGAAGCACAAACAAACATAAGGGGGATGCAACTATGATCTAAAGCAGACATTATTCTAGCAATGGAAGAACCTGTGACATTGCTGCAAAGGCAGTGGTCACCAGAGGTTCTGGGGGGAGGGAGAGGGAAGGATAGGTGTAACATGGGGGCATTTTCAGGACATTGGAATTGTCCTGCATGACATTGCAATGAGAGATACAGGCCATTGTACATTTTGTCAAAACCTATAAAATTGTGCAGTGCAAAGTGCAAACCATAATGTAAACTGCAGACCATGGTTAGTAGCAGTACTCCAGTGCGTGTTCATCAATTATAACAAATGTACCACACTGATGAAGGATGTTGTTAATGGGGGTGAGTGTGGGAGGGGGAAGGGTGGGGTATATGGGAATCCCCTATGTTTTCAATGTAACATTTAGGTAATCTAAAGCTCCTTTAAAAATAAAGAAAAAAATGTTTTAAAGTGGCATGCTGGCAGTGGGCTTGAGCTAGTATCTTTGTCGTCATTAGCACATGTCCTGGACTTTTACAAGCACATGCACAAAATTAACCTGTAGCTTCCCTTTTGTTTTGCTAAGGCTTTTTTTTTTTTTTTTTTCTTTTTCTTTTTTAGAAAAAAGTGGAAACCCGTGGCCATTTTTTCAGACTAATAGCAATTCATTTACTTCATGGGGATTTAAATTCCTTACCAAATGGCAAAAGCAACCTAATAATGAGCAATATTTCTAAGTAGCACAACTCACAGCGTGGGACTTGCTAAATCTGATTCAGACATGCAAAACATTCATCTGTCAGGTCTGAAGTCTCCCTCAGCAGAGCGATATGGCTTTGCAAGAACATCTCTCTGGAGGAAGCAGCCTCGACTAGAAAAGGGTGACCTTTTTCCTCGTCTCTCACCACCTCCCAGTGTGTTCAGCACTTGTGGAAATGATGGTGTAAAGGAGAAAGTGGATGTCTGGGGTAACATTCAAAATCCGAATTATTGTTTAATTGGGTGACAGAGGAGAGAGCCTGGGCTTGATCCCAGCTCCCACTTCCCAGTTTTAAGAAATGTCAAACGAGCTACTCCTTCTGAGCCTCCATTTCCTCGTCCCAGAGAGGATTTGACCCCTCTGTGCCTCAGTTCCCTTCTGTAAGCAGGCTACCCCTTAGACTCTTGAGAAATAATTCAGGGAGAGCTGCTGGCTGCAGTGCGTGGAGCTAAACACATGTTTTCTATTATTATTGTCTTCGCTTCCTGGGGCTACAAGACCACAAACCAGGTGACTTAAAACAACAGAAATGTGTTCTCTCCCAGTTCTGGAGGCCAGAAGTCCAAAATCAAGGGCGGATTCCTTCCGAGCTCTGAAGGAGAACCTTTCTGGTCCCTCTCCTAACTCCTGGTTAGGAATCCTTGGGGTTCCTTGGCTGGCGGGCTCCTCACTCCAGCTCTGCCTGTCTTCACAAGGCCGTCTCCCTTTCATGCCTGTGTCTCTTCTCGCCTTCTTATGGGGACCCCAGTCAGACTGGATTTCGGGTGACCTCATGTAAACCTGACATCTCTAAGGGCCCCAGATAAGGTCCCACTCATAGGCACCAGGGCTTGGGCAAATCTTTTTGGGGTGGCACAGTCCATCCCTCCACAATTACTGCCTCTAGAACAAGGATGAGTCCCCCACTGTTGCAAGATGCTCTGGGGGTAACTTGTGATGACATTGGAAAGCAGCGGCCCTTGAGAAGCAGCTTGAGACACTTGCACCAAACCCTGGAGAGGCGCCCCCAGCGCTGGGTGGATGGCAAAACACGGGGCCCAGGCCATCGGGGTGGTTAAAGTTCTCCGGGCAGCTCAGCAGGCAGCCAGGGCTGAGAGACAACCTCGAGCTTTGCTCAGTGCCGGAGGCAGGGCAAGGGGGCTCTCAGGGAGAGATCTGAAGTGCAGGGGCTGCTGGGACTGCCCAGCAGCCCCGACGAGGAGAAAAGAAAGCGAGTTTGTGAGGTGGGTGCAGCTGTAACAACGGGCAACCCCTGCCTGCACATCCGCTTCCTGCTGCAGATACCTGGGGGCTGCCTACCGTCTGCCCAGGCACTTCCAGAAGCTTCCAACACTCGGGCAAAATTTCCCGGCGACCAGTGTGGATGCTGCGGCTGCCTCTCCTCTCTGCAGCCCCTCCCCGGCCTGGGCTCCTGGCAACCACGGAGCCCCTTCCTGCCTGCTGTCTGAGTAACCCCAGTTCCTTCTGCTCTTTCTCCAGCGGTGGGGAAACCACTTTAGGGATGCGCCACTCTCTGAGCGCCCCGGAGACTCAGATGAAAGGTCAAAGAGTGGTTTCACTATAACTGATGAACAAGGAGCCTGACCACTTATTAAATGTATTGAGTGATTCAGCAGAGATTTATGGAGCACCTACTACGTGCCAGATACTACTCAAGTACTGAATAAAACGGACAGACCGAAAACAGAGAAGTGAAAAATACAGATGGTCTGTGCTGAGGAGGAAAAGAAAGCCGGGACAGGGGATAAGGAGCTGGAGCTACTAGATTTTCACAAGGGTGGACAGAGAATTTGACAGGGAGGCTGGGCAGAGGGACGAGCACGTGCAGAAGCCCTGTGGCAGGGACAGAAAGGCTGGTGCGGTAGCCTCAACACCCTGGGCCCTCCCACTTCACACCTGCAGAGACTCCCAGGAGCCGAGTAACCAGGCCAAGGTCAGCCTATGAGAAACGAGAAACGAAGGTGGGACTTGACCCCACAGCCCAGGTCGCCCACCGTGCGCTCGGTGTTGCGCTTTATTCCTCGCCACTGCAGCCCGGCTCTACCCCTTCTGGAACTTAACATAAAGACCACCCTCTGGGGGCGCTGCCCGGTCCTTCCCATCCCAGCCCTGTAGGGGGTGGGGGGGGTGGGGGAGGAGCCGCTTGCTGGAAGCAGAGGAGGCGGGTGGACCTCCGCCCTGCCCCATCCATCCCTCTCCAGGTAAATTTGGGGAGCGCAGCCCGGGCTGTGGGATTTCCTTCGTTACCCATCAGGAGCACGTCAGGGAGACTTTCTGGGTTCTGGGCACCTCTTCTTTCATCGTCTTCCAGGGCTTCTGACCAAACCTCATGGAGGGGAGGATCCCAGGGGCTGGGGTAGGGCCCCGGTGGCCTCAGAGACCCCCTGCAGCCTCCGGTGCCACCACACGGCAGGGGGAGTGGTGTGGGGGACGTGTCAGCGCGTCCCTGGCCCTCGGGACCCATTTTCCTCTCAGGAGCCCCCAGCCAGGATGTCCCTGTGAGCCTGGGGGTGGGCCCTGCCCCTGTGGGTTGCTTGGGATGGGGGGTCCTGGCCCAGTACCACCCACCAGGAAGGGTGGGCAGGGGAGGGGGAGATGACGGGGGGGGGTTGCTCCACGTTGGCCTCAGAAGCTGCCCCAGGCCCTGCCTGAGTGTCCCCTCCCGCCCCATGCTGTGAATTCTGGACATTAGTGATTAGTGGGGAGGCCGGCGAGTGCCCACAGCCCACCCCCCCACACACCCAGCCCCCCAGGAGCCCCCGACCACAGCCCTGCTGCCCCCACCCCGTCTGTTAGCGGGAGAGGAGAGCAGGGCAGCCCAGCAGCACAGTCACAGCCCACCCCACCTGCAGTTTACACTCCACTGCCGGAAGGTAAGTGGCACCCACTCCGAACCCCACTGGGCACCAGGCCAGCCCTCCACGGCCCTAGAGATTGGGGGTGCG
>JAQZBX010011724.1:0-35839 GCA_029593785.1 Cabassous unicinctus | reverse complement strand
AAGACAGGTGAAATAAATTCAGTAGACCAGTTAGACAGTGAAGTTAGGGAAACGTCCAGAAAATAGAACCAAAAGTTCAGAAGTAAAAATGGGAGAAAAGAATTAGAGAAGCAATTCAGGTAGCCTAACATCCAAATTCAAAATGAGAGAACAGAAATAGCAAAGGAGAGAAAAGTGAGTAAAGAAAAAA
The DNA here is from genome assembly GCA_029593785.1 of Cabassous unicinctus. NCBI lineage: Eukaryota > Metazoa > Chordata > Mammalia > Cingulata > Chlamyphoridae > Cabassous > Cabassous unicinctus. The sequence continues at coordinate 35,649 of JAQZBX010011724.1, read as the reverse complement.
ATATAAAATTTTCAAGGGTTGAAGGACCCAGGTTTCCACATACAAAGGCCACAGAAAATGCCCAGGCCAATAAAAGAAAAAAGATCCACAGAGGTACATCATTGTGAAACTTCAGGATACCAGGCATAAAGAGAAGGAAGATCTTACAAACTTCTAATGTGTGGCGACAGGAAGAAAAGGGCACAATAGGACGAAAAATCAGAACAACACCAGGTTCCCCAGTATGGTGAGGTAGAAGACAATAGTGCCATGCCATCAACATTTTGAGGAAAATTAATTGCCACGGTAGGAGTAAACACACAGTTAACCTATCAGAAATTTATGAGGAAAGAATAAAACCTTTCAGTAATGGAAAACTTAAAAAAATTTCCAACTTTCCATGGATCCTATTTTAAAAAGCTACTACAGACCCAGGTGTCCATCAACTGATGAATGGATAAACAAATTTTGGAGTATACACACAATGGAATATTATGCAGCAGTAAGAATAAATGAAGTCATGAAGCATATGACAACATGGATGAACCTGGAGGACATTATGTTGAGTGAAGCAAGCCAGGCACAAAAGGCCGAATTTTGTATGACTGCCCTATTATGAATTAAATATATTATGTGAAATATGAATATGGGTAGAATTGCATATATAAGATGGTTTTTCTTTGAAGCTGAACAAATGTAAGTTAATACTACAAAATGTTAATATCAGGCAAAAAAACCCAACATTATACTAAGCGAAGGAGACCAGACACTGAATACTACATATTTTATAATTCCATTTATATGAAATATAAATATAAATCAATTTATAAAGATGAAATGAGATTAGTGGTTATGTAGAGCTGATGAAGGAATGCTAAGGGGTGTGGAGTCTTTCTTTTTGGCATAATGAAATTGTTCTAAAATTTTTGAGATGATGAATGTACAGCATTGTGATTATACTAAAAGCTATTGATTATACACTTTGGATAGAATAGCCAGAAACAGCAGCTATGTACAGTGGAGGAAGCATAGAAAGATTGAGAGGTGAGGGATTTTCTTGTTTGTTTTTTATTATTATTATTGAAATAATGAAAATCTCTAATAATGATTGTACATTTTGTATGAATTGTATGCTTTATCAATATGTATCAATAAAGTCGATTTTTTTTTTTAAAGCTACTACAGGATGTGTTCTAAAAAAATAAGAGGCCATACAACGAGGAAGACATCCATGCCCAGACCTCAGACCCCAGGAAGAGGGTCAAACAGGCCCCCCACAGAGGCTGTTTATTACCCCTCAGAGAAGGCTGCATGGGGCAAGCAGGAAGACCAGTCTTTGGGCTTCAGTGATGTCCAGCACGCTCTTCCCTCCCTACACCTCATAGTTTTTTAGAACTAGGTGATCAACTATCCCAGTTTGCATAGGACTAAGGGGGCTTCCCATGACAAGGGACATTTAGCTTTAAAATTCGGAAAGTCCCATGTAAACCAAGATGGTTGGTGACCCTACTTGGAACTGCAGCCCATCTTTGTTATTTCAAGTCTGGGCCTTTGCACGTGCCAGCCTCTCTGCCTGCCATGTGTGTTCTCTGTTCCGCCAACTTCTACTCATCTTCTAAGCCTGAGCTCGATTTCGGAGATGGAGAAATGTATCCATGTCAAGGTGGCTCTCTCTTCCAGTGGTGTGTAAAGTCAGATCTTGGTCTGTTAACATTCTCAGATGCCACACGAGGTCTCTCCCTAATAGAGGGGAGAGCTACAGTTGGGGTGTGGTTAAGCCCCATTTCCCTGCAAAATCAGAGACTTTTGCAGCGGAGAAGATAAAACCAGAAAAAATCCACCACAAGGCTCAATTAGTAGTTGAGTCTTATCTTTATATTTCCCTAAAAACTTTTAAATCCCTTACTTACTATTGAAGCGTTAGTTGCAGGGCTTCTCCTGGTGTTTTTCCCCTACAACACTGTCTGCTACTGCAGGCAAAGGCTGGGCAGAATAACTGCATGGAAATTGCAAAATCCCAGGCTCCTCAGTTACCTTTAATCTGACTGCAAGAGCACCTTAGTCAATGAACACATTTTCTTCAAGTTTAAACTAATTTGAAATGGTCACATTTTTTTAGATTGTGGAAACCCACTTCTCCTGGTGCTTTTGATCTGCTCTAGTAGTTTTGCACCCTTGATTCCACTCAGCTGTCAGAGCTCTTAGGACAGTGGCAATGGGTCACACCCCAGTTGCATGTTAGAATCACCTGAGAAGCTTTTTAAACCCAGTTTTGCCCAGCTTCACTCCCAGGCCAATTAATTCAGAATCTCTGGGGGTGGGGCTGGGATATGGGCAGTTTTACCAAATCGCAAGTTATTCTAATGTGCAACTGGGCTGACAACTACTGGGTTTTCAGCATTGGTTTTGAAGTCAGAGGGGATTAGGTTTAAGTTCTGCTTCTTCAACATTTTAGATTTTTTACCTTGGCAGAGTTATTTAACACTCTCTCAGTTTTTTTAACCTCTGAAATGGGCTGTGTGAGCATAAAGCAGGCAAAAGGCTTAATGCCCGACACATACTGAGTGCTCAGTAAGAGTGATCTGGTCATGACTGCTTGGGCAGTAGGAAACAAAACCCTCCTATGTAAAGGAGAAGGAAGGCAATATGATTAACAAGGTTGCACTAGAAATTTGTCCAGAGAGAAGATGAGACTTGAGCTCTTAGTTCTTAGTAAAGACTATAGTCTACAAATTAAACTTCACAAAAGAAAAAACAGAGCTTGAGAGATTACTCCATTTAAATGATAACCTAGACCCACCCAAGAAAATCTGTAAGATTAATGTCATCCAATTATTTGTGTGTGAGATGGAATCAGTTAAAATTTTCCACAGTGAAGAGTTGCAGGAGAAATGTTATCTATTCCACCTGACTCTACATGATAATGATTTTTTGGTAATAAAGATTTATTTCCTGTTTGGGCAAATCCATTAAGTCTCTTTGGAAAACACGAAGTCAATTAGGCCTGATTTATGGAATTTAAATATATGTTATTTGAATATAATTATGTTCAGAGTAAACAAAAGCTGATGAAATAAACATGATTAAAACCTCAAGAAATAAAGGTAGTGAGATATGTGATTGAAAAGTAATCATGTCTTATTTTCTGCTGTAGGTTCATTACAAAAAAATAAGAGAATGCCAGGCTCCAAGGGTAGATGGAGTAATATTGTCCAAGAAGGAGGTATGATTGGAGGCAGGATTTGAGGAGAGGGAACAAGGTCAACATAACCTCTTCTAACCAGGAAAGCTAGAATATTACAGAACAAAAAGGAGATTGATATTTGTGAATGTAAGAGACCTAAGTCCCACTCTCATGCTGACACCCCTAGGAAATGCCAAGCCCGGCAGGTAGATACTGGGCTCTCAACCACCCCTCAGGTCTAGGTGTTCATAGAGGCATGGGTGCTGTGAGCAGAGCTGCCCACTTTTTTTTTTTTTAATTTTTAAATTTTACCAGGAGGTAAACTGAGATCGAACCCACGTCCTTCCTTATGGTAGACGGATGCCACTTGAGCCACATCCGCTTCCGCTGCCCACTCAACCACACAGGCTTGAATAATAAGCATCTCACGTTGGCCATAAAGAACTGAAGGCTCTTCCTCAAACTTTTTGGACCAGGTAAGTCTCCTCAGACTCTAGTAAGACCTTGTAGGACAGGAAGGGGGGGTGGGGGTGGCGCATATCCCGTATAATGACTGAGAATGAAACTCCCATTATCTAGAAGGACAGGGGCTTTGAAACCAAAATGATTTGGAAAAATACAGAAATGTGACATGGAGGATGCCTACAGTTCTCATGTAACTATTATGCCATTGTTGCTAAAAATGCTTCTAATTTGGTTACAGTGAATACATATTTTCCAAATATAGTATAACTTCAGGAAGTGACAGAATTGCATAAATCAAATTACATTTGATATATAATTGTTACATTTAAATATTTAAAAGGATCAATTTAGTGAGAACAATTGGAAATATATAATAAAGTTGAAGATGTACAAACTCATTGAGAGACTGGCAGGCCAACTGGCTTCAGTTTATTTATGAGGAAGCTGGTACTCAGAGGTCTGAGTTGATTTCCTGACTTTGCATTCACCACAGCAGAGACTTAGAGGAGGAATTGATTTAGCAGAGGCAAAGGCCAGCTCTGCTCCACTTTCTCCATTGCTATTTATTCTAGAGAAACTCTGACACAATTGAATAAGAAGACAGTACCATGAAAAGAAGACTGTACCAAATGAGAAAAATAAAAAATTGGAAGCAATTGAAATATCCATCATCAGACGAATGGATAATTAAAATGTGTTATAGTCATATACTGCAATACTATATGGCACTGAAAATGAACGAAGCTGAGTTGCGTTATTAAACAGAGATTGAACAAACAAGCAAATTGAAGGAGAATATTTACAATAGAGGACCATTTATTAGGGTTGAAAACATTTTTAAAAACACTTATATTGTCTAGGAATACATGATTTGTTTAATCTTCAATAAATATTTATTGAATTCCTACCATGTTTTCTAAGTACTGGTGATACAGCAGTGAATGAAGCTTACATTCTGGTGACACAGCTACACGTGTAGTAGAATATAAATCAGACATGGGAAGGAGAAACACAGATTTCTGAACAGTGGACCCTTCTGGGGAGGGCCAGAGGAATGTGATTGCAGTGGAGAACACAGGGGACTTCAATTATTATGTTTTATTTCTTAAGCTGGGTTGTTGGTAAGCGGTGTTTGTTATTTTCTGTAGCTTTAAGTTTGTCTGGGATATTTTGTTTAAAAATTTGATTTACTTTCATTTTGTAATTTTGCTTTGACAAATTTCTTTTGTTCCTGTAAAATCTCCTCCACAGATAATAGTGAGGTCAAATGAAACATAAGAAGATTAATGGCGATGTTCTGGGAACTAGCTGTAAGTATTTAAGAAAGCCTGTGCATTTGGAAATGATAAGAACTCTGGGATATTTTGAATAATACAATCTGTTTCTAGAGAAAGGAAGAAGGGCATGGACGCACTGGCACAAGGCTGGGCCCAAAGAAGTTCATTAAGTATTTGCTGAATGAAGGACTGAATGTGGAGGAGACTTGTTTCCAGGGAAAAGGATGAGAGATTCTGCTGTGAGCCATTTCCTCCAGCCTGGCCACACGGGTGACTGGCATTTTGGAGGACTAGCTTATTGATCGACAGACTGCAGATATTTTAGCATTTAACTTACGCACTGCATCTGAGTCATGGGGCATTAAATTGGACCCAGTTTGCCAGCTCTTATTTCAAGCAATTTTAATGAACAGCCTTATTTAAAAATCTTCTCTCTCTCTTTTTTTTAAATAATCATTTTGCCTCATCAATACTCCTTGATTTATTACTGAAGTAATTCTCATTAGAAAGTAGTGGAAATATTGCAATTCTACACTTCATGCATTTAGGCCCAATAATATCAGTATTAGGAATCTCTCCTAGGGTAATAATAAGAGATGTGGGTAAAATTTATGTGCAAAGAAGTGCCAGGGCAGTATTATTTATAATAGTGAAAAGTTGAAAAGAAAAATAAGTGCCTGCAATAGGGGAATGATTAAAATAAAGTATTCCTATAAAATGATTTTTTATACTGTTATTAAAACCAATTTACAAAAATTATTCAGCATGGGAAATTATTTCTGTTATTAATGAAAATTTTGATTTTATAACTTTATCAAATATCCATCATCTATGTATCTATGTATGAATGTCTATGTATGTATCTATATCTATGTATCTATGTATCTATGTATCTATGTATCTATGTATCTATGTATCTATGTATCTATCTATCTATCCAACCAACCTATCTATCATCATTTATCTACCTAACATATCTATCAAGGAAATACTCCAAAAATTAAGCTTTCAGTGGAGGGATTGTATTTAATTTTTATTCTCTTCTTTATATTTTTATGAATTATTCAAAATTTCAAAAGCATGTAGTTTTGCTTTTAGAAATAAAAAAGTTATTAAATTTAAAAAATAACAAAAGAAATGGGAGCATATTATGCATCAAAAGAGAAACAAGTGCAGATTTTGCATTTCTTAGAATCTTAAACATCTGTTTATAAGGCTTGCTCATTTTATAAGCCTATAAAGAGATTAACTCCTGTGATTGCAAACACTAGGATAAAATACAAGCTAGATTTGGTTTTGGAAGAGGGTTGCTGGGTGTGGTTATTACAGACTAGGGCAGCAGCATGGCTTATTGGAAAGCACTAAACTTGGAGTGAAGACTTTATTAGTTGTGTGACCTTGGAGATAATGATATTTTCCTCCTAGGTTTGTGGTGAGGATCAATCCACATCATGAGAGCTCTTGGGAAAGGATAGATACTTAATAAAAGCTGTTGACTCTGAATTTTCTTCAAGGTTATGAATCTACGGTAAGAAGCTGGAAGTTTTAGATTGTATTCTCTGCCAGCTTCCCCCAGACAAGATTAATGAAAAACAAGGTAGCCTTAAAAGAAGACTTGTTGCATTTGCTATTTAGAACCATGTGTGTTATTCATGAGTCATCAAGCTTCTAAATTAAAGACAAGAGGGCACACAAAAAGTCCCATACCTACTACCACGTGGCAGCCTCAAAAGTCGTTCCCATCTGTTCCTCTCTGGGCGCCTTCCTACTCCTGCCCTGTGGGCAGCTCTAGCAAAACCATCCAGGAGGAAAATGGGCTCAGACTATTATAGATTCCTCCTCATCCCGGCAACACAGTTCTTTCTTTGGATACTGGACTGAATGTGATTCCCTGGTTTTCCAAAGCCCCTGCCCCACCTAGGGCTGTGCTGAAGTAGAACCACAATGGAGCAGTTAAAAGATGGTCTCTGTTACATCAGGCTGCCTGGTATAGAATCCTCAACATGCTACTTAACCTCTCTGGATCTCATCTCTACATCTGTAAAATGAGAATAATAATAAAACACCATAAAGTTTCGGCGAGAAGTTTCCTGCATGTAAAGCTATTGAAACAGTGCCTGGAACATAGTAAATACTGGAAAAATTTGAGCTATTATTACTATTCATTCAGGTCTTGTCTTAAAATTCCTCACAAATGCAGGGCTAGAAAGCAATCTCATATGACAAGAGGCCATATAAGGTGGAGGTTAAGAGCACAGGCTTCACCTTAGAGTTGAATTATGTCACAGTTCTACCATTCGCTAGCTATGTGACCTGGGGCAAACTGCTTGCTATCTCTGAGCCTCAACTGAAACTGGGGACTAGAAGTAGGAGTGTTATGATAACTTAGTTATGAATAGTGTTTAGCATTGTGTTTGACTCAGAGCAGGTCCTTAATACATTTTAGCTATTATGTTTCTAAGTGTATTATATATATTATCTTATTTAATCCTCACTAACAGGTGAAGAAATATTGATATAGAGAAGCTCAAGGCCACACAACTAGTAACTGGTAAAACGAGAACTCAAACTCCGGAAGCCCATGTTCTCCCAGCCCATCCTCTTTACACTGAGCACATCTGTATACCACCACTCTGGTTAGTGATAGGGAATCTATTCAAATTGCAGGGTTAATAGCTGGTGATTTAGTCTGTTTTCTATCTCTCCTAATTAAAAAAAAAAATTCCTGTGACTTCTTGGTATTTGAGGAGAAAAATTTTTTTACTGGTCTGCACTTAAAGCTGAAAAGGATTGTACAATTAACAATGTTTTAAGATGATGGAAATTTTATTCTGTTGCAGTTAAATTTGATTAAATGATATCAGTTAATGAAAAAAAATTGAGAGGGTCCTTCTAGTGACACAACATCAACCCCCTTCAGATTCCCTAGTGATGGGATTTCAGGTACTGAGGTAGGCTAGTGGGAAGATAGTTAGGTATTTCTGGGATGGTGGTAGTGGGATTTTATGGTGTTTTTTCTTGCCCTCCCCACCGCCAAGCAGACTTCTTGGCCCTTTCTTAAACAAAGTAGACTTCGAGATGGGAAAAGACCTTAGGAGGCAATTTTCCCATCCAGTACAGAAATCACTTTGTTTTTTGTTTTTGCCATCTCTAAGGAATGGCTACCTAGAATTTGAATAATTTCATTGAGGTAGTCAACTCTACAACACTAGTTAGAAAACTCCTTTGTATATTGCTCATCTCTCTCTCTCTTTTTAAAAAAGATTTATTTATTTATTTCTCCTCCCCCCAACCCCCATTGTTTTTGGGCTCGCTGTCTGCTCTCTGTGTGTTCTTCTGTGTCTGCTTGTCTTCTCTTTAGGCAGCACCGGGAACCGATCCTGGGACCTTCCAGAGTGGGAGAGAGGTGATCAACCTCTTGTGCCACCTCAGCTCCCTGGTCTGCTGCGTCTCTTATTGTCTCTCCTCTGTGTCTCTTTTTGTTGCATCATCTTGCTGTGCCAGCTCTCTGCATGGGCCAGCACTCTGCGTGGGCCAGCACTCCGCATGGGCCAGTATTCTGCATGGGCCAACTCTCCGCTTGGGCCAGTTCTCTGTGCAGGCCAGCACTCCTGCACAGGCCAGCATTCTGTACAGGCCAGCACTCTGTGTGGGCCAGCTCTCCACTTGGGCCAGCTCATTGTGCAGGCCAGCTTGCCTTTCACAAGGAGGCCCCAGAAATTGAACCCTGGACCTCCTATATGGTAGATGGGAGCCCAATCACTTGAGCCACATCTGTTTCCCACTCCATCTCTTTTTAATTTCCATTCCTAGGGCCCAATCCTCTCTTCTACAGTAATACAGAAGTCTAACTCCCTTTTCTAATATGATATAGTCCTTTACAGGTAACAGAATTTATTCACTGAACAATTAATGATTAAGCACCTTTTACGGGTCAGGTGCCATGCAAGGTATTGGGAATAGAGCCATGAACAAGACTGTCATGGAGTGGACAGAAGAACAAGAACCTACTGGTCTTCACGCCCCTAGTGGAATGACCTTGTCCGCTGAGACATTTCCAGATACTTCAACCACTTGTATGGTACAGTTTTTGGATCCACCGACATCCTAGCTACTCTTCTTTGAAAACACATCCTTATTCATCATTTCCATGTAAGCCTGTTTTTCCTTCCCTATTCTCTGTTTGCAGTTTACAGAATATCAGATATCGTCCTCTTATTTACCTTGGAGAGTTTCTTCTTCATTCTGTTTACTGAACAAACAGTTATGAATTGCATTCCTACAGTTTCTCAGGCACCATGCAAGGAACTGAGGAATTAAAGTGACATAGATATTGTCCCTAGGTATAAACTAGAGGGAGAAAACATGTAAATAATGGCTATAATCTGTGTGGTAAGTGCTATAACAGAAATAGGAACATGTGTTGGTAAAAATGACTTAACTCTGCCAAAAGCTTTCAGGGGTGCATTGGACTCCCAAATAAAATGATTTATTTTCACTATTTTATTATTTGTTCTTTTCTGTTCTGTTATTTAATGTATTTCTAAGGGGTCCCTTTATAATCCTGAGTGGTAAAGGTGTTCTATACTCAAAAGAGTATATGAGAAATGGCAAATATTCTTATGTGAAGACTTTATATTGTAAACTATGTGTATTGGTTTTGCAGTTTATAGAATGCCTTGATAGGAATTAGCTCATTTATCTTCACATTATTCTCTTCATTTTATAGATTTGGAAACTGAGGCTCAGAGAAGAAAGTGGATTTGCCAACAGCACAAGGTCACTAAGTGGCAGAAACGGAACTCAACCCATCCAGTACTCTAAACCTGGGATCTTTACTTGCTGTAACCACAACCACCATCCCTGATAAAAACAAGGATCCAATAGGAGAATTAAAGTAAGATATACAGTGTGACCCAAAACCTCATAGAAAGAGAAAGAGAATTTCATCAGTAGATGGACAATGGTGATGACTTACCTTGGCAACTGACTCGGAGGTGCAAAGGACAACCTCATCACATCCCTCTCCTACCATTCACATTTGAGTTTGCATAAGCCTGTGTTTGCTTTTAGATTCGTTTTTCAGGTTTTGCCCCTCCCCACCTGTTATTTCTGTAAATACATAATGATCTCAGAAGGTTATCTGGTTTCTCATTAACAACAGTTTCCTGTCTTCTAAGTCTCTAAGACACGTCAGATGATGGGTCATGCATGATTCCTATTTCCTTTTCTTTATTAGGCAGTGTTACTATTGTGTTGTCCCAAATGTTTTCATTTTGCCTTCAAAATGACATGGCATTCAAGGTTATTCTGGATAATAAGATGTCACAGAAGCCCATGAAATTCATTATAAAATCTGTCTGATGAAATTAATAGGGTTTTTGAAAAGAGAAAGGCAAACAGTCCTACCAATCAGCCCTTTATATATTTTCACCCCTGGAGTACATCCTAAGGCTTTGAAATAAAGAATTCTATCTGTTCTCACTTCATTCTGCAAAGACTTGTATAGTCCTCTGATGGGGCATGACAGGGATGCATAGTGATGAGGCATTTACTTTTATGTTTTCAGAGTGTGGAAAGATATTGAACTCTTGGCTCTAACATAAGTGATCTAATGTTGCTGTTTAATATTTAACATCTACACCAAAAATATGAAGGATAACCCCTGACCTTGCAGCTGAGAATGGTGAAAACATATCCTTATTATTTATGAGGTTTAAAAATGGGACTTTCTTCTTACAGAATCAATCAGCTCCAACTCCCCATGGTCAATGGAGACAGCCAGGAAGGGCTGACTGCCTGAACGTGTAGCAGATATTTTTGTTTTAGTGTTTAGGGAAAGCCGGGCTTACCTCCTTCTCCAATGTTCCTTCCTGGCTTTCATCATCTAGTATAAGTGCTTCTTGCAGAGCTGAGAGACAAACCTGGTCATTCCAGCTGCCTGGCTTCAGCTGGCTCTGTTGGACTTGCAACAAAAATCTGACATATCCGTTAGAACATTACTCAGTGAGTGAGCTACAATTCACTAAGTCCCTAACTTATGAGCAGCACTGTGCTACTAAAGCTGATTTAAAGTGGTGCCTTTCAACGGCACCTCTTTAAATCAGCTTTACAAATATAACCTTATGTGTATTTTGGCCAAATATAATACTTCTTGATTTAGAAGCTGAATATCTCTATGGAAATTCAGTTTAAAGGCACACAGACACACACAGCACAGTAAATTCTGTTATCTGTTCTGGCCTGGGAATGTGGCATTATGATTTTATTCAGTTAGTCTATTTTAATCCTCACAGTATCCCCATCACTGTATACTGGACACAAAAGATGTACATAATAGAATTCTCTCCTTCCAGAAGGAAAAAAAAGGAGAGAAAACATTTGCTGGGTATTCTACTTTGTCATGCACATTTATATAGATTATCTCTTTTAAACCCAAATAGCCTGCACATTATTATGTCTGTTTTTACAGATAAAGAAACTCAGGCTCGAAGAGATTAAGTAGTAACTTGCAACCTGTATGTGTGGCACTGGCTATCTGACTCCACAGTTCATACTCTTTCTCATAATGGGTGCATGGAGGACACCATCAGAGAGTAATATGAGTCAGTATATAATGAAGTACAAAATTAAATATAATCAAATGCTAAGACTTATAGTGTAAACCTCAAGTGCTTTAGGTGTTTAGTGGAGCAGGCAAGAAATAAATGTTTACTCTAGAGAAGATTTCATGAAAGAAGGAGGATTTCAAACAATCCTTGCAGGATGGTTAGGATGAAATACTCTTAAATAAAGGGCTCGTGCACATTTGTGACATAGAGTTATATTTTTAAAGAAGTCAAATGCATTTCTATCTTCTTGGCATTGCTCCCTATGTGTCCTCTGGCCACTTCTTCCCCTGTCCTGCTTAGAATTCTCGGTCCACCACCACTTACACTCTTGCTAATACTCAGCCCTCTGTCTTTTTTGTAGCACATGCTTGGCAAAACTGTCACCAAGTGAACCAAACTATGGACCTTCTCTGTGTCCCATGGGAAGTTCCACAACCTCTATCTTTAGGGCCTATAAAAGTTTCTGGCTCCTAGGGGTGCCTGATAAATGTTTCCTAATTGAATGGAAAAAAAATCAAAAGGATAAATTGGTCAAAATAAATTTCCAGTCACTAATCTCAAATGGGCTCTCAGATGACTCAGCAATCCTACTGGCTTCCTTAGTATACTCTCAACTGGATTCCACAACAATTCAGTCTTCCACTCTCTTCAAACTCCATACTCTGAACAGTTGGCTTTGCCTCTGGAAGTCATCTGACAGGAACTCATCAACTTCCACCATAAAAACACACAAATCCACGCTCCCATCCTATCTTGTTCCTTCTGTTATAACCCACATGTTATAAGGTGTCGAAGGTCCTTCTCTTCTCCTGTGTTTAGGACCCAATCCTACTGCATTCAGAGAAACCTTCCAAGCAGACAATCTCCTCCAATAGCTCTTGCTAAGTTCAGCAATTACCTCCATGATTCTATAACCAACGGTCATTTTCCAGGCCCCTTCTTTCTGGTCCCCTCAGCAACATTTGATAACCCCTCCTTCTTAAAATACTGTCTTCGGTGGCTTTTGGGACATCATTTTCTGCCGATTTTCTTCCTCTAACAGACTCTACCTACATCTTTTTTTTGCAGCCTCATCTTCCTCTACCCGACCTTTAAATTTCCTCAAGGTGCAGCACTTGACCTTCTTCTCAATTCTGTTTTCTTTAAGTATCATGTCCACATTCACAGCCTCAAATCCTGCCTATATTCAGAAGGCTCACAAATTGATAGCTTCATCTCAGCTCTTTCCTCTGAGCATTAGACCTGTATATTTAATCGCTCGCTTGAATTCTCTACTTGAGTGTGTTAAGGCTTTTTGAACTTAGCATGTCTAAAATTATGCACGTGCTCTTTCCTTACAAAACTGGTCTTTTCCTAGTGTTCTTTCACAGTGAATGCCACCACCACCCACCCAGCTGTCCAAGTTAAAAATGCAGGAGTCATCTTCAACACTTCACTCCCCCTTGGCTCCCATGTCCAGTCCAACATGAAGTCCTGTTTATTTTACCTCTCTCAAATATACCCTCTGATACCCAGTGCAAGGTACCACCTTTAATCTCCTTTCTGGACCACTGCAGTCTCCCACTGGGCTCCCTAGGATCCATTCTTGCCTTCCTCCAGTGTGTTCTCCACACGGTAACCAGAGAAATTTTTTTTTTTAGGAGGTACCAGGCATTGAACCCAAGACCTAGTAGATGGGAAGCGGGCGCCCAACCACTGAGTTACATCCATCCGCTCTCCACAATCTGTTTTTAAACTCAAATATAATTATGAATTTTTTCATTTCTTTAAAAAATTTTTTTCTGTTTCTACTGTAAGCTCCATGATGGCAGGAACTGAGTCTTCTTTCGCTTAGCATTGTACCCCCACCCCCAGCACCTCAAATAGAGTTTGCCACATAAAATATCCTCACTATTAGTTGGATGGATAAGTAAATCAATAACTCGAAGGCAAGGGTATGGATGAAGCAGTTGTGTAGGGAGAGAAGAAGTCCTGGGATGGAACTTGGAGAACACAACATTTTAAGGGGTGGGCAGAGGAAGAAAAACCACATTGGGAGAAGGCGGCAAAGAAATGACCATAGATGTGTCATAAGCCAAGGGAGCCAAGAGTTTTGAGAAAGGAGAAGTGGTCATCAGTGTCCTGCACCCCAGACTTGGTAAGAATGGGCAAGTGTCCTCTTGGCTTGGAAGTAATGAGATCACTTTTAGAGGTCTTTTAAGGGTGACGGGGTAGGCAGAAGCGGTACTATGAGGCAGAATGGGGGGTGAGGACATAGAGGCGGGGGAGCTGACTTCTTTTTCACCAAATTTGGTGTTGAAGGCAAGGGGAGAGGAAAGACAACATCCCATTTGGCCTTTCTGTCACACTTGGCACTGGTGACCACCCCTTCTTTTTTTCAAGTGGGGTAGGGGGCTTGTAGATAAAGACATTCCAGGGACAAGAGCCTTGAGGAAGATAAAGATGACCAATTAATGAAGCAAGGTCTTGGTGGAGAACGGGGCAGGGAGGATCAAGGACTTGGATGGAGGCTGAGCCTGAAGACAGGCCACTGCCTCCGCTCTGAAGCTGGCTGAGTGGATGCAGGTACAGATAAGTTCAGAGTGGAGTGGAGGGAAGTCGTGTGAACTCAGCCTGTGCCAGGAAACTTTTTTTTTTTTTTGGTCACAGAGACATCGAAGGTAGTGATCAGTGCAGATTTCAAGGGAAAAAAACCAACAAAATGTTATGAACTGTTATTTTCATTGTCAGCAATTGTAGGGTGGAAGTAGGAGGAAATGAATGATCTGAGATAATGTGTAAATGTATACTCTGTGCTTTCTAAACTGATACTAGAAGCAAGTATTTTTCACTTGGTAGAGATGTCCAGCCTTTAGGTATGCTTTCCATGAAGTACAGGATCCTTCTTTTTATTTTCTGAAAGAAGCAAGCCCATCAGAGAAGAGGCATTATGTGTCCCTATTCGCCAATGAATCCCCAGGGTCTAGGACAGTGCCTGACCAATCGCAGGTGCTCAGTCTACATTGGTTGAATAAATGAATGAAGGATGGTCTCTTTAGGAATAACCACAGTTCCCCAACCCAAGCCCAACCTCATTGCTCATTCATCATTCTCTTGCATGAGCTCTGTCAGGGCACTCACCCTTCCCAGCACCTAGTATAGAGCCTGAACATAGTAAGTGCTCAATACACACTCTTCCAGTATGAAAGCCTATGAACCGAGCTTCTGAGTTGAGAGCGCTGCTTGCTTCATCTATCATCTTCATCAGTGTTTTATTTAATCTTATGGGAAAAGGTCACTACTGTTATCAGTGGGGTAATTGCTTGTTCTCCTGGATAAGCTGAAGCTGCAGAAGAGTGGCTTCAGGTTTTGAGAACACAAGCTGTAGTTTTATGTGTTGAGCAGGGGTTTACAGTGAGTGAGAAAGTACACAGGAAGAGGAACAGCAGGCATTTCCATGATGTGACCTTTGTCAACCTGGCACCATTTTCAGATCCAGCATGTGGGCTCAGCAGCTCTAAACACTGCTCAGACAATTGGCATTCACTAAGCTGAAGAAGTGGTGGCCTCTGTCAGCTGCAGAAGGGCACAGATTCCTAAAAAGCTCAGTCTAAGTAAGGGCAGAAGGAAGCAAGGGGACTCACATTTATGGAGCATTTGTTCTGTACAAGGCACTTTGCATTCTCTACCTCTCTTTGTTATTGTAGGAATATGTTTAAGTAAGGGGATCATCATCATTTTCTAGAAAAGGAAACTGAGACTCAAAAGAAGTTAAACAAGTTATACCCCCCAAAACCACACATTAAGTAGAATTTATAATTCATCTGATTGGCCTTTAAGAAAGTGAACATTAACTGAATATATACCATGTGCCAGGTTGCAGACTTTGAGGAATCACAGAGCCGAGCACAGTCCTGCAGCTCAAGAGAATATTATAATACGGGGTCTCATCCCCTCCCCCCTGCCCCCTGCACTGAGAAGAGGCATGTGATATGTAATGAAAGAAAGGCTTCCTTGAGGAGAAGCTTGGTTCTGATGAGTTGCGGTTATTCAGGACAGGGGTGATGGGGAAAAGCTTCCATTTAGACGAAAGGGTTTGTACAAAGCACAAACCCCTTGGCAGAGTTGCAAATGGCTCAGTGTGGCTGTAGTGTGCACTGGGTTTTGGTGGTTGGCCAGGGATGAGTCTGGAGAAGGATATAGGGGGTCAGATTCTAATTTGAAAGTTCTTATGTATTATGCTAAGAACCTCTGATTTAATCCTGAAATCCCTGAGGCACCACAGAAGGGTTTTAAGCAGTGGAATGCCATGACTGGATTTGCTTTTCAGGAAGATCATTTTACTGGATAAAGAGATTGCGACAGGGAGACTGGTTAGGACGCTGGCTCCGTGGCCTCAGGGAGGAAGGCTGAGAGCGTGAACCACGGCAGCAGCAGTGGAGCTGGAGAGGGGAGGATCGGTACCTGCGCACTGGAACGGACCAGCTTCTTGATCAAATTGATGGAGGGAGAGAGAAAAAGGAAGGAGGCTAGAAGACGACCTTGTTTCTGGCTTGGGCAGCTGGGGGGATGGTAGCATCATTCACAGAAATAAGGAAAACAGAAGGAAGAACAGATTTTGTGGGGGAAGATGGTGAGCTTGGTATTGGATGTGTTGAGTTTGAGATGCACATGGGAAATCCAACTAGTGCTATTTAGTAGACAGACATATGGGACTAGAGCTCACCAGGGAGCTCTAAGTGAAGTTTAAATCATGGCCGTGACTGAGCTTCTCCAAGCAGAACATGTGCAGTGATGAGAGAAGGGGCCACAGCCAGGATCCTGGGGAGCACCCACATTTAAACCAGTGGGGAGAGGTTCAGCAAGGAAACTAAGGACGAGTGACTTGAAACATAGGGAGAGCCCTGGGAGAGAATGAACCCATGGAGGCAGGAGCTTTAGCATGTGGTTAAGAGCAGAAGCTTTATGGCCTAAGCTGGCTCGGTTATCACCAAACCAGTCTCCCTTCCTAAGCTCTGTTTTCCAGCCTCCTTGCATCTAGGTAGAGCCTCATAACTAGGGTTGCCAATATTCTGAATGTGAGAGGAAGCGATGTGTAGTTAAGAGCAGTGGCATCTTCCTCATGCCCTTTTCCTCCCCATTCCATGGAGGCGAAGAGTAAAAGGACCTCTGGAAGGGAAGCACTGAGATTTTGAGTTTTGTTAAGGCAGCACAGCCTAGCCCATCTTTCCTCATCTTGGCTCTGAAGTCAGACTGCTGCATTTTAATCCTGGCTCTTCCTCTTCAGCTCTGTGACCTTGAACAAACCATTTAATTTCTCCATGCTTTGGTTTCCTTATCAATAAAATGGGGGATAATGATAACATTTACCCCACATGGTTGTCTGAGGATATAAATGATGTAACAAGTGTGAAGCACTTAGAACAATCTAAAATACTCTAAAAATTTTAGAAGCTAATGGAAGAGAGAATGTCAGGAATGAGGAAATGGTATATAGCAGGGGTCAGCTAACTACAGCCTGCAGGCCAAATCCACCCAGCTGCTTATTTTTGTACACCTGCCGGCACAGAGTGGGTTTTACAGTTTTAAATGGTGGGGAAAAATGATGTGAAAATTGTGTAGAATTCAAATTTTAGTATCCATAAATAAGGTTTTACTGGAACACAGGCAAGCTCATTTGTTTACACATTGCTTATGGCTGCTTTTGTGCTACAAGGGCAAGGTTGAATAGTTGCATCAGAGACCATGTGGCCTGTGAAGTCTAAAATATTCACTACTTAGCCCTTTAGGAAAAATTTTGTTGACTCCTTGTTTACAGTGGCAAATGCAGCAAAAATTAAAATAGATAAGAACTAAAAAGTGTTAAATGGAATTGGCAATGGATAAAAATGCTAACTTTTTTTTTTTTTTGAGTAGTAAAAATAGAAAATGGACTTTAGTGTCAAGCAGATCAAAGTTTGATTCCTGATTCTACTACTTGCTAGCTGTGTGGCCTTGGGAAGTCATTTAACTTCTATGAGCTTCAAATTGCCTCAGCTGTAAATTGGGACTAAACAGAGCTACCTTCTTGAGGTATTGTAGGGATTAGTGATAATTCACGTAAATGTAAAACACAGTGTCTGGCTTACAGTAGGAGCTCAATAGAAGGAAGCCAGTGCATCATTAAATCTGCCGCCACCAACATTGTCTATTCACTTTAAGATTTTATTTTTGTCTCCCATGTTCTTTTTTTTTTAAAAAAGATTTATTTATTTATTTATTTATTTATTTATTTATTTATTTATTTATCCCCCCCTTGCTGCTTGTGTTTGCTGTGTCCATTTGCTGTGTGTTTTTTCTGTGTCTGCTTATCTCCCCCTTGCTGTGAGGTTTTGCTGCATCAGCCCACCGCTATGTGCGGGCCAGCCTGCCCTCACAAGGAGGCCCCAGGAAGCGAACCCGGGGCCTCTCATATGGTAAACAGGGGCTCTATCCATTGAGCCACACCCGCTTCCCCCATGTTCTTTTTCATACTTTACATTATATTTCAAGTCTTTCCTCAAATCTCACCTTCTTAATGAGGCCTTTCCTGACCATCATATTTAATACTGCAGTTTGTCCTGCCCCCTGCTTTACTTTTTCCTTTTTTCTAATCAAACTTATCACTGCTGACGTTCTAGAGAATTTACTATGCTTATGGTTTACTATTCATCTTCCCCACTAGTATGTAAGCTTTTTGAGGGCACGAATCCTTGTCTGTTTTATACAATTATATATTCCACATGCCTAAACAATACCTGACACACATTAGGTACTCAATTAATATTTGTTGAATGACCGAAAAAAAGAAGAGGTCAGGATTTTTTTTAACCTACTCAAGACTGGATGTGCTCCTTCAATCTGAGGGCTCATCTTTTCTCAGCTCTGTAAAATTCTCAAACATTATCTGTTAGAATACAGTCTCTGCTCCAGCCCCTCCATTTTCTCCTTCTGGAACTCCTCTTAGAATATCCTGGCCAAATTATTCTGTCCTCAATGTCTCCTAAGTTCTCTCTCATATTTGATATCTATTTATTTCTCTGTTTTATTACAGGGCAATTTCTTTAGCTCTATCACTAAATCTTCTTTTGACTATGTCTAATCTACTATTCAGCCTGTTAATTGAATTTTTATTTCAATGACAATATTTTTTGGGTCCAGAATTTCTATTTCTTCCCATTGCATTTCTGCCTCTTTCTTTTCTATTCTTTTCTGTACTTTGTCTCAGGGTTTCTAATGTTCCTTTTATTTCATTGCATATTTTAAATATTCCTATTTTAAAGTCTCTTTCAGATTTTTCTGTTATCTCTAGTTCTTGAGGTGTGAAGTCTTCCATTTTTTGAATCAGCTGGCTTTTTAAAATTATGGATTCATTTCTTTCTTTGGGCTGTAATATTGGATTTTGAGTTCATCTGCAACAGTAGTTATTTGGCACTTGCCTCTGCTGGGCCTTTAAGTGTTAGCAACTGAAAAGGTGCCAAAATGTATCATTGAATGGCCTGTCTTTGGAGGCTAGGATGGGAGGAAACAGAGTGTGGCATTAGGAATGTGCCCTCAGTCCTTGTCCCCACAAAGGCACTACTTGTGTAACCTTGGGCAAATTACTCTGAGTTTTAATTTTGTTATCTTGGGAAGTGGGTGTGGCTCAATGGATAGAGCTCCCGTTTACCATATGGGAAGCCCCGGGTTCACAGCAAGGGGGGATAAATAAATAAATAAATAAATAAATCTTAAAAAAAAATAATAATAATTTTGTTATCTGTAAAATGGAGATAATAATTCTTACTTCCTGGGTTGTTGTGAAGAATTAGTGCAATAAAGAAAGGAACTTAGAACATTATTTAGCATATATAAACTGCTTAATAAATGATAGAAACTATTATAAATACATGGTAGCTATTATATCACTTGTCAATGCCTTCTCCTTGTTTTGTGATAGGAAGGGAGCAACTTCATGCTCATGAAAACAGCTTCTGAATATACCCAACCTTTACATATAGACACTGGTCAGATCTATTTGCTTTATTTGTGATATATATTAGATGAAGACGGACCAAAACCCCCAAAATAGAACAATGTCACTTGGATTTTGGCCATTGCCGAGAAGCACTGATGAGAGGTAGAAGGAAATACCCCTTTCTTAAAATAAAGTCTAATTAGAGACTTGGATCATTTGCCAACTATTTTCGGTCATTAAAATATAGCAGTTGGGAGTGTTCTTCTGCTGAAAGAAAAATGACCCAGATACAGTTCTTTATTCAAAGAAAAAATATATTTAACTTCTTGGCTATGTTTTCCTAGGTCATTAGTCCCTTTCAAAGGTTAGAAATAGAAAGCAGAGCATTGAACCTGTAGTTAATGCTCAGTAAATACTGTTGGTTTATTAGCGGGAACGGGATGGAGACATAGGCAAATTCTTGGACAAGAGACCTTCATGTTTTTCTCATGTCTTTCAAGCACAAACCTTTCCCTAATTACCTGCTATTTTGGATTTGTGGATAAGTAGCGGGGCTAAAGAGCTAAAGCCAGTGAAGGAAAACTGTAGGCTACTAAATTTGTCATTGAATATGCTATTAGTTTTCTGAAAAAATTTCATAAAATGAAGATACAGCATTCTAATTTCTCAAAACAAAGGCTCAAATTTAAAACATTTAAACAGAATATTTTTGGGTTTAATTACCTGATCTTCATAATCAGATCCTGTATCAATGATTTCTCCGGTGTCCAACATCATGGAAGGATCAAGGTCACCTGAACCTAAGATCAAGAAAGAAAAGATTAGTTAGTAGAGCTTGTTTGTATATGGTTCTAAAGAAACATTCTCCCACTGGGTTTCCATATTGTCCTTAGACTCTTTCCATCTGCCCGGCACTGTGCTTGCGATGGAGATCCTCAGGACATTGTCTCTGCCCTTAAGAAGACCATGTTGTGGGGAAGACTGGTTTGTCAACAGCTAGGTTCAGAAACCAAAAAGAGTTATTAATTCTGGCAAGTAGTGGAGGTGGTGATAGAGGTGGGATTCTCCACAGAGGAATTAATCTATGAGCCTGAACTTTGAGGATGAATAAGAGCTAGCCAGGAGGAGAAGAGGTTTCAGGGTGTGAAACTGAGTAACTGAGGTGGTAGGAACACCAAGAGCAGAGCACAGATGGGAGAAGAGCAAGGGGTTTCAGCACGAGCAGGGCTGAGTTTGCCCATGCCATGGAAACGTGAGAAGTTTCTCCTCGAGTCTTTGGGTTACTTAGTCCCAGAAAGTGAGAAAAATCAGGTTAATTTATTGTATTAATAGAGAGATTTTTCCCTAGGGACTCACCCCTCAATCCCCAAGGCTCAAACTTAAACTGGCAATTTTCATAATGGGGCTCCTGAAGCACAATTGATTCATTGTTCTAATTTAATGACTCTTTCTTGCTGGGAGATATATATCTCCTAATTAGCTAGAAAGACAGAATTCAGTGCTGCCCATAAGATGCTATGTACCCTGTGAAGAAACAAACCAACCCTTGTTTTATCATAAACTTGGCCTTGTCAACTAATTCTCAGTCAGAATATGCAATGAGTAATGTTTAATGAAGATGGATTTTTAAAAAAAGAAAAACATCTCACATATATCTCATAAACAGACCTTCTCCAGAGATGTTGCTTTTATACTTTCCCCTAAAAAGAGAATCAAGTATATCCTCACATGGTCTTTTCTCTTCTCCTACCCCTGCTGTTTACCAAATTGACTAAATACTGAGCCCATTACCAAATTAAGTACTAAGTAGTAACACCATTGTTTATTGTGTTTGTACATTGTAGCCGTTTGGCAATTTGATGTAATTATGAATTCCAAAAATATAATTGGATCATGCTTGTAAAGTAATCTGTTAATCTGGGCATGATTAAGTTATGATTAGGGTGTTGACTGGGCCATACGTCAGTAGGACGTTGAGCCCCACCCCTTGGTGGGTGCGGGAAGAAAATATAAAAGGCATCACAAAGAACAGAGTTGCAGCAGTTTTTGAGAAGCAGTTTTGATGTTGGACAGAAGGCCCCAGGAGAAGAGAAGTGAGCTGTTCACCTGATAGTCTACAGTTGACCTTGTGGAGGAACCAGAGGAGCTAAGCCCAAGAGAAATGCAGCCCCGGGAAGAGAGGAACCCAAGAAGCCTGAACCCTGGCAAACATCGGCAGCTGTCTTGCTCCAACACGTGCAATGGACTTTGGTGAGAGAAGAAACTTAACACTTTATGGCCTGGTATCTGTGGACTTCTACCCCAAATAAATACCCTTTGTAAAGACCAACCCATTTTTGGTATTTCACATTAGCACCCCTTTGGCTGACTAATACAGAATTTGGTACCGAGGAGTGGGGAAGTGCTTTTGCATATACCAAAATGTTAGAACGGTTTTATAAATGGGTAAGGGGTATTTTTTGGAGGAATTGTGACATGCTTGATGGAAAAGGCCTATATCACTTTGAAGAGACTGTTGATAGTAATATGGACACTAGAGAAACTTTCTATGATGCCTTAGAAGTAATGATGAAACTATTATTGGAAACTGGAGGAAAGGCGATCCATGTTTTAAAGTTGCAGAGAACTTAGCAAGATTAACTCCTGGTGTCATATGGAAGACAGAATTTGAAAATGGCGAACCAGAGCATTTAGCTGAACTTTCCAAGGTAAACTCGGAGAATGTGGCTTGGCTTCTCCTTGCAAGATACTAGATGAGCAAAATACACTAAGGTCTGAACTTTTGGGCAGAAAGAAAACAGAAGCTGATTCCAGAACTTCCAAGTTTCCAGAAATCAATTTCCCAGATAAAAGTGCCCCATTTGAAGACTTAGCTAAACCTGGAACTTGTAAATCAGAATTGAAGATGCAGTTATCTTGGAAAGACTTGTGGAAAGTCTTACTGTCTGATGGCTTGGACCCCTGCTTCCTGCATGTTAAGCCAACAAAGTTTTTGAGAGAGCTGTATGAACAAAACCACTGTCAGCTTGGACAAAAGAGGACATGGAAAGGAGAGATTGAAGGAGAATCAGCTTTAAGAAGAAAACCGTGGAAGCAGAGATCTGGAATTAAGACATCTCCTTGGGCCAAGAGAGGAGCCCCACCCATGTGTACAGAGAGGGTGAGTTTTCCCCAGCAGTTGAAGAGGGTGGATGTCCCCACCTGATGTTCTGGGAGAGTTTTGCCACCCCAGGGTGCAGAGAGGGTGGAGTACATTCCTCAAAGATTAGGGTGGTAAAGGTCAGCACCCCATAGTTCTGAGAGGGGTGCTCCTGTCCCCCATGGATTAGAGAAGGCCAGGTGGTCAACCCATTGCTCTGAGAGGGTTGAACCTGTATGCCAAAGGTTAGAGGGGATGTTGTCTTCACCTCAGTGTACTAGGGGGGGCTAAGACTCTAACCCAAAGATTGGGTAAGGTGTGGCAATCACCCCAACACTCTTGGAGGGTGAGGTCCAGAGCTTGGTCAACACCCAGGTGCTTGATGAGGGTGGAACCAAGACAATGGCCATTGGGCAAGCCTGTGGAAAGGGTGGGTCCTCATGTGGCCCCCAGGAGAAGAAACCATTGTCTTAAGAATGACTCTCAGACTTTGAAATCGAATGGAGGATGCCCTGCAGGTTATTGAACTGTAGAGGACCCATGGCTCATGTTTAACATCCCAATTTCTCCTTATGATAATGAAAATGTTTATCCTTTGTCTTTCCATTTGTGTATTGAAGCAGTTAAATGGTTTTGTAAGTTTCAGAGGTCTACAGCAGACAGGACTTTGCCTGAAGAGAAACTGTATTTCTTTAAAATGATTATGATATGATTTTGTATTTGAATTGTTGCTGATTTTTTTATTCAATATTTTTGAAATATTGTAATGTATTTTTGGAATTCAGAGGGTGGAGAGTAGCCGTTTGAAAGTTTGATGTAATTATGAGTTCCAAAAATATATATTGGATTATGCTTGTAAACTGGTATACTAATGTGGGCATGATTAAGTTATGATTAGGGCGTTAACTGGGCCACATCAGTAGGGCATTGAGCCCCACCCCTTGGTGGGTGGGGGAATCAAATATAAAAGGCATGGCAAGAACAGAGTTGAAGCAATTTTGATGTTGGAGTTTTGATGTTGGAGAGAAGGCCCCATTAGAAGAGAAGCGAGCTGTTCACCTGATAGTCTACAGCTGACCTTGTGGAGGAAACAGAGGAGCTATGCCCAGAGAGAAATGCAGCCCCCGGAAGAGAGGAACCCAAGAAGCCTGAACCCTGGCAAACGTCGGCAGCTGTCTTGCTCCAACACGTGGCAATGGACTTTGGTGAGAGAAGAAACTTAATGCTTTATGGCCTGGTATCTGTGGACTTCTACCCCAAATAAATACCCTTTTAAAGACCAGCCCATTTTTGGTATTTCACATTAGCACCCCTTTGGCTGACTAATACATACATTTAGAAAAATTTTAAAGGGTGATAAATTTTTTTCAAAGTGGAGGAACTTGATCCATCAAACTATATATATATGTATTATAGATGTGAACTTACAAAACAATCATGTACAAGGTGCAGAATTCCCATACAGCACACCTCTACGAACATGTTACATTGTTGTGGAACATTTGTTACAGATTATGAGAGAACATCATCAGACTATTACCATTAACTATGGTCTATAGCAAACATTTGGTATTTTTTTTTCCATACCACCTTATTATTAACACAGCCCCTTCTTTGATATTGATGCAAGAATATTACAATATTGATGTTAACTATAGCCCATAAGTTACATTAATTGTATTTTCCCATGCATCTCTATAGTCTTACTGATGCTTAATGTATGTAGAATTTT
The DNA here is from genome assembly GCA_029593785.1 of Cabassous unicinctus. NCBI lineage: Eukaryota > Metazoa > Chordata > Mammalia > Cingulata > Chlamyphoridae > Cabassous > Cabassous unicinctus. The sequence continues at coordinate 11,308 of JAQZBX010011724.1, read as the reverse complement.
TAATTAACTTGACTGTAAAAATGTAGAAATGGATAGAGTTGATGGTAACACATTACAGTGAGTACAACACAGCTGGTTTGTAAATGGCATTGTGGCTGAAGGCAGTAGTCTAGGGATGTAAATGTCAATTGAAAGAAAGCTAGAGAATCATCTAGGGACTGAATAACATCAAACCAGTTTTGAAAGGTAACCAACTTAGAGTTGCTGTGTATGGTTGCAAACGTTGTATACAGCACAACTCTAGGTGATGCCAGTCATATTGTCAGACACCTTTGTAGTGCCATTGTTAATAAGGCAGTTACTAGAATGGAGTTGGAAGACTGTGCGCTATGCTATTAACAGAGTGAGACTAGAGGGGTGAAGTGGGAGAATTTACTTTTTATGTATAATTTCTATATACTTTTTAAAAGCTGTAAGATTATATATAACTTTTCTATCTTTCGGCATTTTTCAAATATAAATTTTTATAAAGCAGATGTTAGGGCCTAATACTTGGCTGTCTTGAAGCCTGGTATGTAGGTCAGGCAGGAAATAGCTCACAAGGAGAATGTATAGTGTTCCAAGATTATAGACTTTTTAGAACCAGTATTTCATAGAATTACACATCCACCCATTTTAGAAAAGAGGAAAATATGATGCAGAGAAGTTAAATAACTTGGCCATGGTCATGTAGAAAGTGAGCGAGATTGAATACACAACCTATAGCTCTCATTTCTCCCTTTTTTAAAAAATCTTTTTTTTTGTTTGTTTTATTTTATTTTATTTTTTACAAACCCTTGCGTCGAGGGCTGACTTTCAATAGATCGCAGCAAGGAAGCTGCTCTGCTACTTATGAAACCCCGACCCAGAAGCAGGTCGTCTACAGGTGGTTTAGCACCAGGTTCCCCACCAACCTGCGGTGCATGACGGGCAAGGGGACGGTCCCCTTTCCGGCCGCGCCCTGTTTCCAAGGTCCACGAGCTCTCCGCACCTAACCCGGTCCCGACGCCTGGCGGGGGATGCCGCACGAGCGACAGCCCGCCTGCGGGGACGGCAGGGGACAGGCTATCCGAGGCCAACTATTGTTCCGCCTGGGCGGGATTCTGACTTAGAGGCATTCAGTCATAATCCCACAGATGGTCATTTCTCTTTCTAACACAACCACTGATTCCAAATTCTAAGCAGTAGCAATCCAAATGGCTTTAGAAATATCACCTTACACTACGGTACTCTGCAGGAGAGGACCTGGAGGGGTGTGCCATCTCCTCTACATTCTGAAAAAAATTAGGAACAGTGGAAGGTTGATAACAGGCGGGTGACTCAGTGGCTGTGGAAATGGAATCAGTCTCACTCCAGTATGTGACAATCAGTGCTCCTCTCTAGGAGGCTGCTATTGACAGCATCATTAAAGGCAATGCCAATTTTATTTAGCTTTCATTACTTTTACAATGTGGATATTTTCCACCAACTAGGGGAAGTGATGATAGGTAGTTGGATTCAAATGATACCCACACCCCAGGTATATTTAGAGCAATTCATGCAGTGTGAGCAATGTGATCTGAACACAGAGGCTTGTTAACACATATTTTAGTTTGGGTGTCCTACTTATTCTATTTAATTAGAACTGTACTTTCAGTTATTTTCAAAAAGTACAATGTGAAAGGCTCTTAAACAATCCAGTTAACAGATATTACACATTAATATTTGAAGCTGAAGCAAGATTATTAGAAAATTATCTTCAGCAATAGTAGAATGAAAAGATCTTTGCTAAAAAAATAAAAATAAAAAACCCTGAGGCTTCTAAGGAAAAGCGATTGGCTTTCTTAATAAAATGCTTTTAACAGAAATTTTATTGTGTCATTAAGGAATGGAATTTCTTGACATGCTGTTGCTCTTGGCAACAGTACTAATATATCATAGGAGGCAATAGGCAAAGAATATCATTATCAGCTCAGATAATGATTGAATAGCTTCCATTTTCTTTTAGCATTGGTTGCTTAGTTTGCTGAAAATGAGACCTTTAATAATAGTCAAGGTTTGACATACAAAGTAGGGAGGTAAATAGAGACATATGCATACATTTTTGCCTTCTTTTGTTGGAAAATTTAATGTATAAAACAACTGTGATAATATTGTTACTCTAAAAAGACACCAAGATTAGGGCACTATAATGTTTGAAAAGTAGTATTATGGCTTTCACTTCCCCCCTATAATGAATTTCTCAATTTCTTTTCAGATTTAAAAATATCTTTTCTATAGATAATGGAGAACAGAGAGTATGCAATGTCACTAGTTTGAGATGTAGAATGGTCTTTAGAAATATCATTTTCAGATAATCTCCTTAGATTTAACTAGGAAGATGATACAAATTGGCTTTAGAGGTGCCCAAAGGCTCACCATATGGTTTTCTGGGACAATATGACTGACTTTTCCCCTCCTGGTAGATCTTCAATCTAGTTTTAGGAAGGTCCTCCTCCCACTTCCAATACCAAATAAAGAGACACTTCTGCAACGCAAGGCTTCTTGGGCAGTGAAGGGTGTCTACATATAAATCAAACTCTTGTAACACTTTATCTGTCCTTCTCAAAAGAAAAGTGTTTCCCTTGTCCTGTCTCTTCCAATAAGCTGTAAGTTGCTTGAGGATATGGTTGCATTTCATCTCTGAATTTGAGAACAAAACATATAAATTGTATGCATTTAGTAAATATACCTGAATGAATGAAAAAGTATAAAAGGACCTTTATATTTTACCTTTGCAGTGCTTGATCTCATTCACTAACTCTCAAACATTACATACCTCCTAAGTGCCAGAACTGCATTAGGCACTGAGAATCCAGCCTAATTCTAACAGGGGAGGAGAGTGTTAATAACACTTTACATCAGAATTCCTTTGAAGAAAAGCACTGTATTTATTTGGAAAAATATCCTGGAAGTATTTGGGACTAGAAGGTGAGCTCTCTGAGTGATCTGGGTGGTGGTGGACTTTCTGGGTAAGACAGAGAAGGGGGATTTTCCAGTTCCTCCAGGATGGGGAAGGGAGGAAGAAAGAGAAGGAGAAGAGAGTAGATGCAGACCTATGAAAATGGGGGGAACTTATGCTGATAATATGTGGTCTCTTCCTAGGACCCTCAAATTCTCAGCCAAGATCCTAACACATACAGCATTGCCAAAGGGCCAGCCACAGGCTTTCTCTGCATAACCATGTCCTTTTCACAGCAATGCTATGAAGTAGTTGCTATTTTTATCCAGGGGTTGAAACTGGGACCTCGTATGTGGGATGCAGGTGCTCAACCTCTGAGCTACAGCCACTCCATATTCTCTTTTCACAGATGAGGAAACTGAGGCCCAGAAAGATTGAGTGATACGTCCAGATAGTTCTGCTAGAAGTATTAATGGACAGCTCCTCAGCGGAGGAGAAATTGTAGATGGAGCTTGAAGAGTGCAAATGTGCAGGGGAATGGCATGCTATGAGTTGACGGCATGGATGCAGAAAATACAAACTCTGCTCTGGAGCAGAAGAAACTTTGGTGTGGCTGTGAGTCAATGTGCTCAGATGAACAAACCAGCTGAGGTGGTCAGCTGGGAAATAAAGGTCTATGTGCTGTGTAGGGGCTGGGAAAATAGTGATTAAAACAAACACATGCACACAGTCCCCCCAATACTCTCTGTCCTCATAAAGTCTTTAATAAGGGAAACAGATTTTTAAGAAATAATCATATACCCAATTATCTTATCAGAATTGTGATAAATACCCTGAAGCCCTGAAGGAAAAGTACAGGGCACTGTGCAAGGGTGTAACGGGTGATGGGACTAATGTAGTCTGGGAGAGGATCTGAGACATCCTTTTTGAAGAAATCACATTTAAATTGAGACACAAGGTGGGCTCTGGCCTGATGAAAGATGGGGCTAGGAGTTGGGAGAGTGGAAGGATGAAAATAGAGACAGGTGTTCCAAGCAATGGGGAAGAGCAGGTGCAAATGGCCAGAGGCAGGAAGGTAACAGACATTCAAGGGACTCTAGGGGGCTGGATGAGGGGAGAATGGTGGGAGGTGATGCTGTGGCAGTGAGAGGCCCAATGTAGGAAAGCTAAGGATTTGGGGCTTTCTGCTCTTCCAGCCTGCAGGGAAGTCATTGCAAGGTTTTGGCAGGAAGGCAGGATGATCAGAGGTGCCTTCTAGGAGGATTCCTAGGGCAGCAACAGAGTTCATGCCAGACAGGAGAGACCAGGGATGAGGTATAAGGGTCCTGTAATAACTCAAGCAAGAAATGGCAAAGCCTTAGACGAGTGCAATGGGGGGTAGAGAAGGAGGACTGGATTCCAAAGGTATCTCTGAGGAATCTGGTGTGGGATGTGAGGGCAAGAACACGTTTGCCTGGCTATCTGGAGAAAGGTCAGGGTGAAAGCAATGCAACTGAAAATCGTTCACATGGAGGTGAGATGAGAGCTATGGGCAGCTGAGATTCTGCATAGAGAGAAAGTTTGAAGAGAAATTAATGCTTAAACTGCACAGAATTTCTCTTTGGGGTGATGGAAAAGTTTTGGTAATGGATGGTGGTGATGGCAACACAGCATCGTGAATGTATTTAACAGCATTGAATTATATATTTGAATGTAGCTAAAAGTGGGAATTATAGGTTGTATGTAAGTTACTAGAATAAAATTTAAAAAAAAATCATAGGACTGTACAACACAAAGAACCCTGATATAAACCATGGACTATATTGAATAGTACAATTGTAATAATATTCTTTAATCAATTGTAACAAATGTACCACACTAACGCAAGGGATTAAAAATGAGGGGCGGTATACAGAAACTTTGTATTTTCTGCACAATTTTTCTGTAAACCTACAATGTCTATAATTTAAAAAACAATAGAAAAAGAGAGAGAGAGAGAGAGAGAGAGAGAAATGAGGAGTGGAAGGATGGAACCTGGGCTGACAATTCAGTCCAGAGCCACAGACCTGACTTGTTTAATTGAGTGAGTCACCAACATTCACCAGCAGGAGATTCTGTTTTCTCTTGGAAGAGAGGAGGATCCAGTAACACCTGTCCCATGCTTTAATGGCAGCCACAGCCTGGAGCTGCAGAGTGGCTGCCTCCTGCAGGGGAGGCATTATTTATTTCTAGTTTACCACCTTTCCTCCCAGTTGCACTTCAATCACCAAGGGCTGTTCTAGATAGAACAGGTTTATTTTAAGGCTGGAGCAGAACCCAGCTTTCAGGCGGCTCAGGAGTGGAAGGGAGCTACCAGAGTTGAGGCAACAAGTACAGACTCCTCTGTTCCTAAGCTTGGGGGTGTGGAGAGGAAACCACTGCTCTGGGACAGGCACTATGCACGCCACTGAGGTGACTTCGAGAGAGTGAGGACACAGCACCTGGCCTCAGGCAGAAGCTAGAGTAGCTACATTAGTGCAGGATGAGGCCACCTTAGAGAAGTGCCACAGGAGAGGCACAGAGAAAGAGGAGGAAGTCTAAAGAGGAGCAGCTTAAATCAGCTCCTCCATTCCGCTGTAACAGCAAACTGAGGACATCTAGCAGTTACATATTTGTTGCTAGAGGGTTATTTTTAAAGTGTGTTCTAAATAAAAGATGAATTTTAAAAAGCATGGCATTTTTCAGAGCAGCAGTAGCCTTGTTTATAGGATCTTCATGCTTCTCAATATTCCACCTTTCCCCATGATAGGCCAAGTTTTTGTAAATACCACTGGAGAATTTAGCAGGTGAGTTTACGTCTGTTCTTTGAGCTCTGTGGGTCTGCCCACAAAGACTGACACCTTGCGTTTATTTTTACCTTGCCTTTCTTTGAAGTTGCTCAGAGGTGGCTTCAAATGATGGTTAATATTTTTAAGTGTTTGGCCTTTTTTCGTTACAGCCCAGAGCTTCTGATCTTTCCCTAGTGAGGCTCTAACTCAGGAGAAAGGTCAAGATTGAGATGAAGGTTTGAGTGCCAGCCATATAGAATCAAGAGTTGAAACTATGAAGGATAATGAGATGATCGAGAACCTGAGAGTGTAAAGACTGAGATGAGGGTCAAGGACAGAACCGTAAGCACTGCCGATCTCAGGGGATATGATTACCGGGGACAACTCCAATGTCAGACTTCTAGGTGAGCAGGCTCAGGAAAAGAAGGGGCAGAACCATATCAGGAAAGCAGCTATCAGATCTAAGGGGAGGCTTTTTCCAGGCAGCACAAGAGAGAAGTATATGAGTTAGGGAGTCCTGGAGGAATTGCAACTTAAAATTGTTTCACCAAGCATGGACTAGTTTGGGTTCTTTTTTTCCTATTAAGGTAACATAGGTCCTATGTTGTGTTGTGACCACCTGCTAATTTTACATGAATGCAAAGACTGGAGGAAAAGCAGTAACTATGATGATTACTGTGATCCCCTCCCCTCCCCTCCCCTCCCTTTTCCTCTCCTGTGGGTGTCCCAGTCTGTTCTCATCAAGGCAGCTCTGCATGGCCCGGAAGTCCATGCTACTCTGTCTGAACCCTTGCCTGCCCTTGCTGCTGCCTAATGGTGAGATCTGCTGATACCACCCCGTGAGGGATGCAATTAGGGGGCATCCTGGAACAGCTTTTCTTTCCTATTTTGCTTTATACTTCTGTTTAAAACAGAAAGTATAAAAAGACCAAACTTTTAATGAGATCAAAATAGCCAATACATATAAAAAAGCAAAGCCTTTAGATAAGGAGGCTCTAAGAACAGTGTGGGTCTTAAACTTTACAGCAGTTTGTTCACCTTTAACCATTTATACAAGAACCCAAACATTTGGCAGGTGATCACGGTGTGCTGTTGCCCAACGAACACACTGACTTACCTGCTTCAGCCTCTTTGTTTGGAAATAACTTGTTGTCAACTGCCACACTGATGTCATAGAACACTTCATCCTCATCTCGGTCTGCATCAAACTGGGGGAATTCAGAAGGACAGACAAGTTTGGAACATGAGAATATGTACATTAGTTTACTCTAAAAATATAATGAGCATACCTTACGCAACTGTATATCTAATGAAGCAGGCAATTAAGAACTAAAGCATTTGAGTTTTTAATCAGAAATTTAGAGTATTTTTACACCCAGACCTCATATGAAAGAGAGAAGGGTATTGGGGAGTAAATTTACAGTCACTTATGGTTAGGAAAAATGCATAGTATTCCCTAAATTTATAAAGAAAGCTTTGGAAAAAATGATTACTGAAATTTACCTTATGGCTTTCTAGCTCTTATTATTTCTAATTAAAGAAAAACATGAAAATATGTCATTCTAAAATATTTTCTAATTTATTGGTAAAAAGGAAAGAAGAAACAGCTCCCAAACCAAACAATCTTTAGATAATATAGATGTGGACAAACATATATAGTATCTAATTTATAGATTTAAATATTATAGATTTAAATATTTATTTTACCATTCTATAAAATTCACAAAAATTAAAAAAATTTAAACAGCTTGTGGTTTATATTTGTGAATCTTCTCTTTTCCAAGCAGTTCAGTGGTTTGTTTAATACATATCTATATATTAAGCTATATATATTTAGTTTTTAAGATAGCTTTATTAAAAAAACAAAAAAAGATAGCTTTATTGAATTATAATTGATATGCAATAAACCTCACATGGTTAAAATGTACAATTTGATCATTTTTTTTCCCCTCTCTCTTCCTCGTTTATTTTGTTAAATTTAGATGTCACTTATGGATTCTTTTTTTTATTAGAGAAAAATCATGCATAAAATATACTGAGTTCCTACATACTAGCCTATTATTTAACACTTTACATTAGTGTGGTATATTTGTTGCAATAGATGAAAGAACATTTTAATAATTATACTATTAATTATAGTCCATGGTTTACTTTGGGGTTCACTGTGTTGTACAGATTTACAGATTAAAAATATTGTTTCTTCTAGTAACATGTACAACCTAAAATTACCCCTTTTAGCCACATTCAAATAAATAATTTAGTGCTGCTAATTACTTTCACAATCTTGTGCTAACATCACCACCATCCGTTACCAAAACAATTTATCCTAAATAATTAGGGTAAGCAATATCTGTTTGAACCCCTGCTTTCATTTCTTCCCACCCTTCCCCCCACCCCCGAGATGGCTTCCTTGTCTGTTTGCTTGTTTTCTGCTCATTGTCTGCTCGTTTTCTGTTTTGTTTTTTCTTTAGGAGGCACCTGGAACTGAACCCAGGACCTCCCATGTGGGAGGCGGGCATTTAACTGCTTGAGCCATAGCCGTTCCCTGCTCATTCATTTTTGCTCTTTGTCTGCTCGTTGTCTTGCTTGTTGTTTTTGCTTGTTGTCTGCTCAGTGTTTTTGCTTGTTGTCTGCTTGCTATTTGTTTGTCTTCTTTAGGAGGCATGGTAAACTGAATCCAGGACCTCCTATATGGGAGGTGGGTGCTCAACTGCTTAAGCCATATCTGCTCCTCAGTTCTTTTGAGTATATACCTAGTAGTGAGATTGCCAGGTCATTTGATAATTCATTATAAACTTTTTGAGGAACCGCCAAACTGTTTTCCATAGCTGCCACACCATTTTACATTCTCACCAGCAATGAATGAGTGTTCCTATTTCTCCACATCCTTTCCAACACTTGTAGTTTTCTGTTTTTTAATAGTAGCCATTCTAATGGGTGTGAAATGATATTTCTTTGTGGTTTTCATTACCATTTCCCTTATGACTAATGATGTCGAACATCTTTTCATGTTCTTATTGGCCATTTATATATTTTCTTTGGAGAAATGTCTATTCAAGACTTTTGTCCATTTTTTAAAATTGTTTTTTTTTTTTTGACTTTTTTGTTTTTGTGTTGTAGGATTTCTTTATATATTCTGGATATTAAATGCTTGTCAGATATGTGGTTTCCAAATACTTTCTCCCATTGTGTAGGTTATTGTTTTACTTTTATGATGAAGTCCTTTGATACACAAAAGTTTTAAATTTTCATGAAATCCAATTTATCCAATTTTTCTTTTGTTGCTTGTGCTTTGGGTATAAAGCCTAAGAAACCATTGCCTAATGCAAGGTCCTAAAGATGCTTCTCTATGTTTTCTTCTAGGAGTTTTACAGTCTTTGTTAAAGTGAGTCTCTTGTAAATAGCATATAGTTGGGTCATTTTTAAAAATCCATTCTGCCAATCTCTGCCTTTTCACTGGAGAGTTTAATCCTTTTACTTTTAAAGTAACTGCTGACAATGCAGGACTTTCTTCTGTCATTTTGTTATTTAGTCTTTGTAAGTCTTATATCTTTTTTTGTCCCTCAATTCTTCCATTAATGCCTACTTTCATATTCATTTGATTTTTTTGTATTGTACCATTTTGGATCCCTTCTAATTATTTTTTCTGTATGTATTTTTCATACATGTTCTTTTTGATTACCATGGGGCTTGAATTTAACATCCTTAATCTATAACAATCATGTTTGACTTGAAACAATTTTAACTTCAATAGCATACCCACACACTGTTCCTATACCCTTCTGTCTGCTACACCTTTCTGTTGTACTTGTTACAAATTATATCTTTATACATTCTATGTTCAAAGCCATAGATTTATCATGACATTTTATGCATTTGCATTTTAGGAACTGTAAGAAGTAAAAAAAGTGGAGTTCCATACCAAGAAATATAATACAATTTAACTGGCATTTATAATTACCCATATGGCTAACTTTACCAGGGTTCTTTATTTTTTTATGCTGTTTCCATCCACTCTCTAGTGTCCTTTCCTTTCGGTCTGAAGAATTCCCTTTAGCATTGCTTGTAGGGCTGGTTTAGTGGTGATGAATTCCCTCAGCTTTTGTTTATCTGGGAATGTCTTAATCTCTTCCTCATTTTTGAAATACAGTCTTGCCGCATATAGTGTTCTTGTTTGGCAATTGTTTTCTCTCAGCACTGCAAATATTTTATCCCACTTCCTTCCTGCTTCCATGGTTTCTGATGAGAAATTGACAATATCTTATTGAGTCTCTATTGTACATAACATGTTGCTTTTCTTTTGCAGCATTCAGAATTCTCTCCTTGCCCTTCATTTTGACAATTTGGCTACTATGTCTGGGTCTGGTTCTCTTTGAGTATCCTGTTTGGGATTTGTTGGGATTCTTGAATGGTGTATTCATGGCTTTTGTTAAATTTGGGAGGCTTTTTGTCATTATTTTTTTTTGAATATTTATTCTTCCCCTTTTTCTCTTTCTTTTCCTTCTAGGACTCCCATAATGCATAAATTGTTATACTTAATGGTGTCCCACAGGTCTCTTAGGCTCTGTTTGTCTCTTTTATTCTTTTTTCTTTCTGCTTCTCAGCCAGACTCATTTCAATTGTTTTGTCTTCAAGCTTAATGATTACTTCTTTTGACAGCTCCAAACTGCTATTGAAACCCTCTGAGGAATTTTTGATTTCAGTTATTGTGAACTTCAACTCCAGTATATATCTTTGGTTCCTTTTTAAAATTTCCATCTCTTTATTGAGCTTCTCATACTGTTCATTCATTGTTTTCTTGATGGCCTTTATTTCTTTCTCTGTGTTTTCTTTTATCTCCTTGAGAATACTGAGGATCACTTTTTTTTCTGTTTGTTCCACTAATCTACTCTTTTTAATTAAACTTTTTTTTTTTTTAAAGAAGCTTTAGATTACATAAATGTTACATAAAAATATGGGGGATTCGCATATGCCCCGCTCTCTCCCCATCCCACACTTTCCCATATTAACAGCATCTTTCATTATTGTGGCACATTTGTTACAATTGATGAACACATATTGAAGCATTGCTACTAATCATGGACTATAGTTTACATTAGAGTTTACATTCTGTCCTGCACAATTTTACAGGTTGTGACAAAATGTATAAAGGCCTGTATCCATCATTGCAATGTCATGCAGGATAATTCCAACGTCCCTAAAATGCCCCCATATTACACCTATTCTTCTCTCTCCCTCCACTCAGAACCTCTGGTGGCCACTGGACAGTGGATGGGCATGAGAGTGGTGCAGTAATGTGACTGGGTTCGGCGGTGCTGGTTTGTGAGGGGGTTGGGTTGGACTATCCATGGTGCTGGGGGGGAGGGTTGGAGGAAGGAGCAGGTGAATTCTGGGGATTTGCAGGTCTGTGGTTAAAACTACAATGTTGGGAATGTTCTTTTGGCAAATATTGCAGGGGAGGGTTACTGGTTTAGGGGGTCAGATGTGTGGGGATATGTGGGATAGGGTGGACCTGGAGCAGGCTTCTATGGAATATGTAAGTGTTCATCTTGTCATAGTATGTTGAGATCCACACAATAAATAAGAAAATATTAAACTCCCATCCTGGGGAGTCCTGCTATAT